>JAULJZ010126246.1:0-11051 GCA_032270985.1 Heliamphora pulchella | reverse complement strand
TTGTGTCATGGCTCGTGTTCTTATTGGAAAATAGAAGGTAGATTTGGCCTAGATCAAATGGGTCGTGGTCTCCATCCCGTACATCCCATTCCTTTATGTTTGGTAGTTCTAAAAATATGATGACCGCGACCATTCAATATCACGGCTGTGTGTTTTCTTAAACTTACAGCAATGGTCGTCACATATTTTCCTTTGGCCGCTTCTTTTTCTCCATGATTGTCATGGTCGTCACATCCTCTTGCTATAACCGTGAGGTTTTGTGAGGCGAGTGACATGAAAACTGTGTTTGAATCATTCTGTTATTTGTTTTAGTATTCTATACACTCTATTTTTAGAAATAGTGCTTCTATAAGGGGTCGAGGATGGTAGATCTAACCTAGATCTAATGGGTTATGGTCTCCATCTCGAATACCCAACACATTTAAGTATGTTTTAAACCTTGTATGTTAAACACCTCTTTGCACCCTGAAATACCCTGGCCGCAATATTCATTTGTCATGGCTGTAACATGCTGCATCTTAGTTTCTAGCAGTAATCTTATATTTGTCATGGCCATAAGTTTTGTGACTTATTTTGTCACGGCCGTAATATTTGTTGCTACACCCTTGAGTTATCTGCACATCTAGTAGCTTAAAATCAGTGTTTAAACCTCTTCTGTTTATTCTATATAGCTTGTATATAGCATGATTAGAAACAGAAACATTGTTGCATCTCCCTTAGGCCTTTCTTGCTTTATTTCGCTTGTCGTTTCATGTTCTTCGCTTTGCTTTGCTCAAATGATACGTGTGGCATATCTAGAAATAATAACGAAGTCCCATGACCCTAGATTTGTAGTTAGGATTTTGCCTCTTTGATTGCTTTTTGTTTAAACTCTCTTCAACCTCCTATTATGTATATGTTACCTTTAAAAAGTTTACAACAAAAAATAACATTGACAAAGTAGAGACTAACCTGACGGTTGGGCGAAAAGGGTGCCTAACACCTTCTCTTTTCGTACCTTAGCCCCGAACCCTCCTTTTCTCTGGTTACGCTTTTAAAAGACTCGTAGCCTTCTTTTTGTTTTTCTTGATTTTTCTCAAAAACTAAGTGGCAACTCTATTTTCCTAAAAACTTGTTCGAATATCTTGGATTTTTTGTTTTAAAGAGAAGAGAACATTTTTCTAAAAACCATTGATATTCGGTGCGCCCTCCTTTTTTCAATCAGTGCCCACAATAGCATTCCACTTTTTTCAAATCTCATTAAGCCTTTCTTAGGCGACACCCTTAAGAATACGTGGTCCCAAACCTCGAACTCTAACGGTCGTCTTCTTCGATCTAAATAGCTTTTTCGGTGACTTTGCGCCTTAATCAAACGCTTCTAAATTGTTGCAATCTTCTCAGTAGTCTCCCTTACAAGGTCAAGCCCCAATATGGATGCTTCTCCTACATCTGTCCAGCACACCAGAGATCTAAATGGACTCCCATACAAAGCTTCATATGACGCCATCCCAATGCTCATTTGGTAACTATTATTGTATGGAAATCTAGCTAGCGGAAGGTGATCTTCCCATGAACCCCTGAAATCTAATACACATGCCTGCAACATATCTTCCAAAATTTGGATCGTGCGCTTTGATTGGCCATCAGTTTGAGGATGAAACGCTGTAATAAAATGTAAACTTATTTCCAGTGCATTTTGTAAACTCTGCCAAAATCGAGAAGTAAATTTAGGGTATCTATCCGACACTATTGATACTGGCACACCATGTAGTTGTACAATCTCCTTAACATAGAGTCTGTAAAGTTTATCCACCGAATCAGTCATGCACATGGGGAGGAAGTGTGCTGACTTGGTCAATTGATCCACTATCACCCACACAGCATCGTGTCCTTTCACAATCTGGGAAGGTTCAAAACGAAATCCATTGTCACATCCATTCTAATACTGGTAGTGGCTAGAGTGAGCCCACCGACTGTTGATCTTTTACCTGATGACACGTAAGACATTTGGAGATGAACAAGGCTATATCTTTCTTCATCTCCTTCCATCAAAACTGCCACCGCAAGTAATGGTACATCTTCGTACCGCTGGGGTGTACGATAAGTTGAGAGTGATGAAATTACCGTAACACTTCATTGTGACATCCCTCAGATACAAATAATCTTCCCATGAACTTCAGGCCCTGATCCGACTGAACGGTCCATCCCCTAATTTCCTCTCCACTAGCGATATGATCTTTGTATATATGTGCTTCATTGTTGTGCTGTTAAGCATCAATAATGCGGTTGATAAGGGTGGGCCTTGAAACGAGTGCAAATAATGTGACATGGTTGCCAACTTCACATATATTCAACCCATAATCTCTAATATCTCCCAACATTTTCCATTCTCGAACTGAGACTTGAGCTAATGACTTCAACGACTTTCTACTAAGGGCATCGGCCACAACATTGGCTTTGCCCGAGTGATACTGTAAATTGAAGCCGTAATCTCTGAGATATTCAATCCATCTTTGTTGCCTCAAATTCAGAACTTTTTGTGAAAATAAGTACTTGAGACTTTTGTGATAAGAGAGAACCTCAAATCGTTCTCTGTAGAGATAATACCTCCATATCTTTAACGCAAAAACAACTGTCGCCAATTCCAAATCATGTGTTGGATAATTTCTCTCATGAGTTTTTAGCTGTCTAGACTCGTAAGTCACAACTTTGCCTTGCTACATTAAAATACACCCTAACCCTTCATGGGACGCGTCACAATACACTTCGTAGCCAAGCACCTTTTTGATATAACTAGAATCGGTGCACTGTTTAATCTTTTCTTCAACTCTTGGAAGGCGGCTTCACATGCATCATTCCACGCAAATTTAACCCACTTTCAGGTGAGTCGAGTCATTGGGGCAGCTAATCGGGAGAAGTCTTTCACAAAACAGTAGTAATAACCCACAAGACCTATGAAACTTCTGATTTTAAACATGCTTTTTGGTCTTTCCTAACTCTGCACTTCTTTAAGTTTTGATGAATCAACCGCTACTCCATCCTTCGATACAACGTGTTCCAAAAAATTTCACTTTCAAAAGGCAGAATTCGCATTTCTCATATTTGGCATAAAGTTTATGCTCTCTCAAGAGATGAAGTGCTACACGCAAATGCTCCTCATAGGCTTCTTTCATCAGTGAAAAAATCAATATGTCATCCACAAAAACAATGACGAACTGATTTACGTATGGTCAGAAGACACGGATCATGAGATCCATAAATGTAGTTGGGGCATTTGTTAAGCTGAATGGCATCACTAAAAACTCGTAGTGCCTATAACGAGTGCGAAACGCAGTTTTAGGGATATCTTCCTCTCGAACCCTCAACTGATAATACCGAGACCTTAGGTCAATCTTCGAAAAATATGTTAAACTCTTTAGTTGATCAAATAGGTCGTCAATCCTTAGCATAGGATACATGCTCTTTATCGTCACTTGATTCAGCTTTCTATAGTCAATACATAAGCGTAATGATCTGTCTTTCTTTTTGGCGCAGAGCGCTGGAGCTCTCCATGGTGAAACACTTTGGCGTATAAAGCCCTTATCCAGCAGGTCCTATAGTTGCACCTTTAACTTCTGCAGCTCAGCAAGCACAAAATGGTACGAGAGCATAGAAATCGGGGCGGTTCCCGATATAAGCTCAATAGAAAATTCTACTTCTCTATGAGGTGGTAATTCAAACAATTCATATAGAAATACGTTAGAAAACTCACATACCACCGAAGGGAACTCTTCTCCAGTTGATGAATCATCTCGCATAAGAAGGGTAGAAATGAGTGAATTTATACTTGTCGAACCTCTCATGTAGTACAGTCGAGGCATTGGGCCACCATCTTTATCAGCCACGTAATAAAAAGTGTCTCCTTTAGGAGTATATAAGAAAATACATCGTCGATCACAATCTATGTGTGCATGAAAAGTTGTTAGCCAGTCCATTCCCAAGAGGACATCAAAACTGGACATGGCTAGTACTATAAGATAAAATACGAAACGGTGATTAGCTATCTCAATTTTTCATAACCTACGAACACGTTTCAGTGTTGTACCCCCTCGTATAGGTGTCTTGACATTTAAAACGACATCTAATACCTTAATTGGCAACCTCAAGGCAGATGCAAAGGAAAATGATATGAAGGAATGCGATGAACCAGTGTCAAACAGTACATGTGCATATGATCTAAAAACCAGTAGAATACCTTGAACCACATGTGTACTAGAAGTAGTCTCAAGTACTACAGGTGTCTGCGAAGTGCCTATCTCCGTTATCACATAAACTCATCCCTAAACTCATGAAGTCTGCCCTGTACCTCTGCCTGCTGTCTGTCAGACCAACTGAGCTGATGTAGCCTCCTTGGTGGCTCGGGATGCCTATATCTCTAGCTACTGTGGTGGCTGATTATAGGTCTATCTCTGAACAGGTCTGGCACTAGATGCACTCTAGATAGTTCCCATCTCTCTCTAAGGGCAATCTCGCCTGATGTATTCTTCTTGCCTGCATTGAAAGCATCAAAGAACTCCCTTTCCATGTGATTAGCCATAAAACTGACCCTACTGACGTCCCCACGCCAGTCCTTACATTTTCCCTTTCTACAGCCAATCCCTCAGTTAGTGCCCCGGCTTCCCGCATGCATACCATACAAACTATCTACTCTCACAATGGGTCGATGAAACTACTAATGGGGTAGGGGCAAAACGTTATGAATAGGGTGTGCCCTGGGGTAAAGAACCCATACTGCTCGGCCTAGATCTCAATTTCTTAAATAGGTGTCCCTCAGATTGGGCGCTCACTACGGCTGACTGAGATCTACTCTCCCTAATCTTTCGGTTGTATGCTAATGTATTCTCCACTGTACATGATGCCTCCACTAACTTAGAAAACACTTGAATTCTTAATGCCGCAACTCTATCTCGGATAGCAGGCTACAATCCCCTTTTGAATCTTTTTCCTTCAATTCTTCTATCGACACCATTTCTTACACAGACTTTTATAAGTTGGTAAATTTTGCTTCATATTATATCACTGACATTGCCCCTTGTATAAGAGAGAGAAATACTTCTCTAAAAACATCTCATGAGGACTCGGGAAAATACTTTTCTAAAAACACTATCGTGAATGCCACCCATGTATTCTCAACTGTAGTTCTCGCAAATTTTCACCATTCGTTCACGTCGCCCCAAAGTTAGAATGTTACAAAACTAACTCTCAGCTCGTCGTTTACTATCTGCAAAGTATCCAGAATCTTAGTTATCACTTCTGGCCATTCGGTTGCCACCCTTGGGTCGGGCTCTCCTATGAAAATTGGAGGATTTAACCTTTGGAATTCCCTCATCATTGTTATGCCTGAGGCTCAGGATTCCTCGCTCCTTCCCAGGAGACCTTTATAACAGTCCTCATCGTATTCAACATCTGTTGCATGACATCTACATTGTCTACTAGTTCTTGTGGGGCATTTACATCCCCTCTTTTAGGAACTGACGCTTCATCGCGCCCACGGTCGCATCTACGACCTCAACCCCTTCCTCGTTAGGGTAGCATAACTATATAAGAGAAACGTAAGCGTCAGTATATATTTCATAACTATGCCGTTTCCCCACCGTATGTAAAGAAACTGAAACAACGTGCAAACTTAATAAGCCTACGTAAACATCATCTAACAAACACACATATTCACATACTGAGGACAATTCTTAAGAATAACACAACAATCCGAGTAACTAATCTAGATTTTTCATAGAAATAACGTCGATCAAGCGCCGTTCTACTTTGAACCCCGGAATAGTTAACTGAACGCCTGAAGGCTAGCCATGTTATTCCAAGACCCATTCTCCATGCGCACATAACAAGTAGCACACGCAAGTTAATTCACTCGCAAACCATGCAAACATACAATCCATGTCGTGTAGTGGTGCCTAAGTCAATCAAACAATCCACACATAAATATGTCATCACCCATAGCTCATAGGTATTCGAACCTAGAGCTCTGATACTATTTCATCACGCCCCAGACCCGGGTCACGTGAACCCACCCCGATAACCGAACGAAGAAGACCAGTTAAAGAAAATTTTGTTAAATTTTGGTTTCAGGCTCAAGAATCGCATAAAAAACTATTTAAATAAAGATTTGGGGAAAGAACGTTAAACTTATGAAGAAAAGTCATCCAAAGTGTTTTATGATCTTAGAAAAGGGCCTAGAACCAATCCGTATAATGATAGAAATATATTTGAAGAAAACAAAAATTTGTCAAAAATCTGCCTTAACTGCTCGAGCAGTCACATGACCGATCGAGTGGTCTTGAATTGCTCTCGGTATCTCAGAACTTGCAACTGAGAAACCGAGAGTGCCATTTCACTGCTTGATAAACCGCTCGAGCGATCCATCGAGCGATCAGGTTCTGGACTTTTTTCCCAAAATTTTGTTTTGAAAATCAAAAACTCCAACTCAACATACATCACACATACAAGTATTCTATGCCATCCAATTGATATCAAAACAAAACCACTTCAACTTAAAAGGAGATTAACCTTCGAAATTAATCTCAAACTTCAAGAGAACAACACTATCATTTACATTCATCCAAAAGGGTATCAATTACATAGATCCTTTACATCTTTCAATCCGAGAACTCAAAAAATACATCAAATAAATACAATACATGAGTTTTCCATTCCACTATCAGAACTCCATATTTCTTCTTCTTTGCATATCAAAAATACAAGTTCAATTGTTGAAACCATCCCAAAAAAATGTTTGTACATATGTTCTTCACTTGGTTCCATAAAAATTTCTACTCCCTATTGGGTCTCCTAAGACTTTGCCTGATCATCAGTACCTGAAAATTATTTTTTCACACGATATGAGCTAAAGCTCGTAAGATAACAACTAATAGAAGTAAAATGCATGATTTTCTGAGGTGTGATATCAATGCAACCATTCACACATTTTGATTAATTTAATTTACTCACCTACCCATCATCTCTAATTAAGCCCAGATTCTTTAATGTTCATTATCTTAATTCTTCAACACTTTCACTTTCTTAAATTATTTTGATATCGAATTGACGTCAGGTGAAGCTTAGAGAAACTCCTCCCTATTCCCCCAATAGGCTACGCGAAACTGTTGAATAATAGATAGTTCTATAACTCATCACGACAACCATTACGCCCAGTTTACGGGCTAACCCGAGAGAACCTAGCACTCATCTTGCGCAACTTTTCGATCTTTTACTGCGGAACTACTCAAGCCCAACTTAATCATATCCACAATCATCGGTTCCATATTCGATCAATTACCCATACATTCATTAACATGTCAGGATTTTAGCTTCATCATCAATTATATTCTCAATTCATTTTCTCATTCATGGATCCATAATACCCATTTCACTTTCCCAAATCTCAAATTGCGAATTCTCATCAAGCACATATCTCCCTCAATTTTCATGAGGTTCTAAAGATTTGTCATGTTACATCTCATTAAGTTTAAAGCAAGTGTAATGTCATTAGATTTCTCATAACTCAAGCTCAATGACAAATTAATGTTTCCATGATAACATCAATAAAATTTACGTCATACATTACTTTTCCTGCTTCAATTACTCACAATACATTCATGCAGCATAAGTTTAGTCTCATATTTGTAAATCTTAAACAAACAAACTCAATTTGTAGAGAAAAACTTTGATTTTTCATCAAATTTAGGGTTTTCATTAAATTTCATAAAAAATTTAACTCAAATCAACGAAAAACACTTAGACTAGTCAAAATCCTATTTCGGTTCGCTTCAACGCCCCTGAGATTTCACACAAATTATTGCTAGGGTTTTCGGCACTTGGGAATTTGACTCCTTGATGTTTAATTCCTTGGGTTTTTCTTACTAATTAAATCTTGCTCCTTCCTTTGTTGCCTCCAAGCAGGCCTCTAATTCCACCGAATTGAAGGGAGTTGAGTGTTTGGATCCAATTGTAATTGAGAGAACAAAGAAAAGAAAAAAAAAGGAGGAAGGAGAGGAAACCGGCGGGGAGTGGGGGTGTGATTTGAGTTTTTTATCCTCTCTCTCTTTCTATTTCTCCACTTTTTTAGAAGCCTCACTTACAAATAATATTGGGGCCTTGTTTGGGCTAGTTTTCTTTGTTTTCTTCTTTTCTTTAATTCATAATCCATTTTCACTTTAAGTTAATTCTATTGACTTCATACTCTATATCTAATATTTACAACTTAATATAACCCCATATTACAAGATTTTAAGTTAGTATTCTATAATTAACCATGCATTATCATCGCAAATCATCTCCGATAATTTAATTATATTAAAATAATTAATCAAAAATTAAAAGCAAACTAGGTCGCTATATATAAAATAAGAATTATATTGAATATGAATTTTTTTTTTTAAATGAGAAATTCTCATTTTCACAATAAAAACAATAATCTTATCATTTGCACAAATAAGGAATGAGAAATTTTATATTTTTAAACTGATAAATGAATAATGTAACAAATCACAATAGAAAAGCAAATAAAATAAATTATTTTTCATTATATTGTAATTTTATCTATTTTTTAGACATTAATTAATAAGTCACAAAAAAAGCTTCTCATTATATTTAAAGATAAAATGTATAAAGAAATTATTAAGACACTTAATGATATTCCATCATCTTAATAAAAGTTAAAATATTTTTAGAAAATATATAAAAAATTATATAAAAAAGCAAAAATGGTAAAAGCCTTTAGGTTGCTAGACGAGACTTTTCGGCCTTTTGAATTTTAAACAAAAATGCTAAATTCTCGGCTTAAAACCGATTGCCAAACAAAGTCCAAGTATACTTTTTTGGTGGTCCAAAGCTAAAAATATAACTAAAGACGAAAAAATTAAAAAAAAAACTTTTGTTTTTTATCTTATTTTTTATTATTTGATTTTTTTATTTCTTATAACAAGATTAATCTATAAAATATATTCACGATAAGATATTTGACTATTAGTGAAAATTTAAATTGTTACAAAAAAATTCTAAATTCGTCATTAAATGATTTTAGTAAGAGAAAATACATTGTTTTCATTAAAAATCAGTAAATAAAAGTATGTAATGAGGATCAAATGTTTTCGTCACAAGCTATGTACTATTAGTGAAGCATTACTTGTTGTTGGTGATGTTATCATTTTCTCATTAAATATAATAAGAAGTTTTTTTTCTTGACTTATTAATTAATGTCTAAAAATTAGATAAAATTACAATATAATAAAAAAATTTATTTTATTTGCTTCTCTATTGTAATTTGTCTCATTATTTATTTACTAGTTTAAAAATATAAAATTTCTCATTCTTCATTTTTACAAATGAGAAAATTATCATTTTTATTGTAAAATGAGAACTTCTCATTTTTATTTATTCTAAATTTTTATATTCAATATAGATCTTATTTTATAGACTCCTATGAGAATGTTCTAAAATTATAAATATTATTAAACAAAAATATATATACTAAAAGTTATACAGTTTTAAATTTTAAAAAGCAAACTAATTCCATAAATTTGATGCTTTCTCTCTTTTGTTTAATTATATAAAAGTTAAGTAGTGGGACCCATTTCAATTAAAAATTAATAAATTAATTAGAGGTAAGTTTACCCACTTTTACCGTGGGTGAACAAATTTGTGCAACTTTTTTGTCATGATCCATATTTATTTCTCTCCAATAATGCTACTACAATCAAATTATTTTTATTAAGTTAGGTTCCATTCGTTTCAACTTACCTAAACTATCTTTTGGTATATTATTTACCTATTTTTTACAGTTTAGTTAACAAAAAATAAATAAAATAATTATTTTATTAAAAGTAAGTTGAAATTGTTTTTCTTTGAATAAATTAGTAAATTATGTTTTTCATTTTTTTATGAGACGTGTCTTGAATCTGACTTTTCTTAGATTTTTAGGTTTTTTGTATTGATTTCTGAAACGGCAATGACTACTGTTCGGGATAATTATTTCAAAAAATTTTTATGTGGCATTTTTTGGTCTTTAGTGATTTTTTTTATATTAATTCAAATAATGATACTTTTAAGATTTTTTGCATTATGAGAAACTAGAAAAAAAAAAGACCAAAAAATAAAAACAAATCATATAAAACAAAAAAAAAACCTTTAAAAAGCCACTTTAAGACTTTTTTTTGTAGTGCACTTTTTTCAACTCTAACCTAAACGGATATAGTTGTAGATTCATTTTATCATGATAAATTGATCTAGACCAAAAAAATTAAAAAGATTTAGAAAAGATGAAAAAAAAAGTCACAAAAAATCTACAGAAGTGACAAAACTCAAGGTGGCAATCGGACTAGATCCAAATATTTTCATATCTTTGTTATGAAAAATATCATGAATCAATCAAATAATAAAAAAATTTATTTTGAAAATATGTTTCATGTGTTGATCGAACACAAGAAAGTTAAAATGGAAAAATACTTTTCTATAAAAATATTTTACATGAAAAATATTTTATTAAAAAAATATTTTCCATTGAAATTAGGGAAGCCTTATTCTCCTAAATGATGTGATACAATTACAATCATTAAATATAAGCAAAATTTATTTCAGATGCATTGTACGAATGTTTGTGATTACCATTTGATACATTAATTTGGCAAAATAATTTAGGGTAAATTACACTAACCCCATTGAGGTTTTGACAAAAATAGAAACTCCTCATGTAGTTTCAAAAATTGTATTAACAACCCATCAGATTTGATTTTAACATCAAAGAAACCCCAACCATTACAATTTTCGTTCAATTTAACGGAAACCACCGTCTCTCCCAAAACCACCAGCCCAAAACTGCCAGCCCCCCTCTCCCAAAACCACCAACCCCACAAACCACCAGTCCCCCCTCCCCCAAAACCACCACCACCACCACCACCACCCCCAAACCACCAGCCCCCTTCCCCAAAACCACCACCCTTCTCCCAAAACCACCACCCCCTCCCCCAAAACCACCACCCTCAAACCACTAACCAGCCCCTACCTAAACCCCCACCGTCCCC
>JAULJZ010126224.1:0-11052 GCA_032270985.1 Heliamphora pulchella | reverse complement strand
GGGGGGGAGGAGGAGGAGGGGGGGAGAGAGAAAAGCTAAAATGCTTAAAAAAAATCAAATCAAAAACTAATCCTTAAAATACCTTATTCAAACTCACCATATTCATCTATATTTAATATTAATGTCAACTATATATAACCATTATAATCAATTATATAAAAAAGCAATAATGTTCAATTTGAAAAGAAAAAAAAAACAAAAATTTTTTTTTGTTTTCAATCAACCAACTTTAAAACAGTTGACTTAAAAACCAATTTACAAAATAACTTACTTTCACTCTAAATATCCTTTTCACAAAAAATGCAAAAATAAAAACAAAAGAGAAGAAAACTTTTAAGCTAATTATCAATCTAAATAAATCACTTTGTATAAACAACCCTCCAATTATAATTAAATGTCATATAAACTTTTATGTTTTATTTTTCAGTGGCCTAAATTTGCAAAAGTTCACTACTTTATTATACAGTTTAGTCCTTCTTAGTACATCACTCTATTTTTTGTCAACATTGTTATTAGTTAGATTCATTTATCCTAAAGATTTGCCAACTAAGAAATTAAATCACATGATAATTTAAAACAAACTCACTTCCAAAAATGAACCAAACATATGTTTTCCCCCACCCAACCCCCCCAAAAAGGCCAGAGAGAATAAAATTGAGACCAAGATATTACCTGAGATACTAAAGCATGCATTCCACGTGTAACCATTATCATGCTAATGTAAGTAAGCCTCCCCCTTTTAAAGAAGAGAAGAGTAAGAGAAGTTACACTTACAGCAACCCCAATATTCTAAACTCTCTTCCAAAAAGGGCAGTTTACTGTTTACCCCCCTTCAGACCAAACAGGTGTGTCTCAAAGTCCCTTACAACTCTCTCTGTCACTTTCTTTTTTACAATCATATGACCAAAGTGATTGTACATCTGGGGTAGAATACAGGCCACCTATATGGGCCCTCGCCACAGACGACGACGACGACAACGACAACAACTTACCACCGATGCCTTCTCCTGAACCCTGTTCAGCCCACTCCTCCCTGCCACAGAAATAAAAAGTAGCACACAAGCATAAGAACTCGTACAAGATTTTCTTCATGTGCACGCAGAAAAAGCAAGCTAAACCACATATGCCAGACTGATAAGAGTTGAACAAACTGGACACCACTATATCATGGACAGGTAAACTTTAACCTATTACTAGGGTTTTGGCCATCCAAAAAAACCTTAAAAGGAGAAATAGAGACAAAGAACAAATTTCTAGGGCTTTTATCCAGACTATTTGCTGGATATTGGTTTATTTTCATGTTACTAGAAATGTGGCACACACACGTGCAATTATTTTTTAAAATTTTAAAAATTGATAAGCAGTTAAAGATGTGGCAATTAATTTATAAATTTATTATACAATAATTAAAAAGTGGCAGTTAATTTGTGGATAATAAAAAGAACCTAAATATTTGAAGCCCCGTCACGATAAATCATGGGTTCCCTTTATATACAGTATAGAAGATATAGATTACAGTGAAGTGTGAAAATTTTTTTAGCATTATTACTACAATCCACTTGAGGCAGAAAAAAGTTCCACAGCTCTACCACAGTGTTCCTTTTCTCCCACTTCAGCAAGTACCTACTTTTTTCACATATAAGCCAGATAGACATAAGATGCACACTTAATGTCACGCCCCAAACATCCGAACCACGCAAAAACCCACCCAAACACCCATTTAAAAAAATAGGTTTTACAGTTGGAAATCAAATATAACCTCTGAAGAAAATTTCCACAGTTAAACTCTCATAAAATTGTAAACATGCATTCTCATATATGAATACGTATATCGCCAAAAAGGCGTACAAAACCCGTCTTCTGAAACAGACATCACATGTCAAAGGTACATGTACAGAACAGGAGAAACTACATCTAGTCTTCCGTCTCAACGGGCATCTAGGTCATCTCCTCACGTCCACCTGAATAAGTTTTCAGGAAAACCCACCACGTGAGCCAAAACTCAATAGGAACATACTATAGAGCTGTAAAGCAGGATATGCAATCATATGGTGGGGGCTAACTCAACCACAAAAGCCAACACGGTTTTCTCACAAAAACCACCAGTTTTCCATCTGAAAACTATCATTTTTATCTTTGAAACTATGCAAATAAACCTGAGAGTTATCATGCCACAGTTAAGGAAAAGCAATAAAACAACATTCTCCACTCGGGACAACAATCAACCGAGGAGATAAGATAAATGAGATCCTATGTACCGACTCTGCCATACAAGACAAGGTAACTGCTATAGACTCCTGCCCATTATCCTAATCCTGAACCTTTAAAGATCAGCTAGATAATAACAAGTTCTATACAAGTTACGATAATGTAACCACTTAGTTTACAGGACTACCCCCGAAGGTACTAAGCACCTGATATCCACTTAGTTTATGGGACCACAGCCCGAGGGTACTAAGCACCCAACCACCTCGTTTACGGGGACTAACCTGAAGGACCATAGGTACCTACGCTGCGCACGTTTTTGGAGTTTCACCAAGGAGTAATGGAAACCCACTCATAAACCCATTTTCCCGGTACATCTATGGATAACATTTTAAAACCAACCTACAAAACAGATATACAACACATGTACATATATATGAGATCCAATCCATGAACCATGGAGATCAAACCAAAACATGTAAACACATTTCATCAAAATGTTTTAGAAGTTGAGAATCAATCTCACGGGCTAGCTCCAAACCTTCAATAAACACGTTTTTCAAAAGTTTCATAAACACTCATTTTCCAAACCAACCATTTGAAAATTAAACTCCACAAAGCGAGATTTCACAAATCTATCGCCTTTAAAACCATCCGAAAAAAGTGATGGAAGCCAAAAACCCAACCACCGATCTACCAAAACAACACCCTCAGCCCTCATAGGAGTTCAGTCGACTGACCCAAGCCCCCAGTCGACTGAAATAGGCACTGGAAAAAGAGAACCAAAACATAAAGAACTTCAGTCGACTGACCCCCCATGTTCAGTCGACTAAACTCACCAAAAGATGATCCAGTCGACTGAACTTACCAAAAGATGATCCAGTCGACTGAACTTATCGGTTCGGTCGACTGCACCAGCCCAGAAAATGTTTTTGGCTACGGGTTCTCTGGTTTTTTTGTTTTAAAACCTCAAATCAAACCTCTAAACTCCTGTATATGATACCCACAAGAATATGTAGCCCAAGCTCACCATAAAGCCACAAAAGAAACCTTCAAAACACGGTTTCATCCACCCGAACGCCGAAAAACAATTTTAACCCCAAATTGGATCTAAAACATAAATCATCTTTTCATGCGTTTTTAAACGGTAAAACATCATAAGATTATATATTTATCCCTTATACAATAGTAGAATCTGAAATCCTATCTCGTTGGGTCAAAAATCCGACGCCTCGATCCACGTGAAAAATCGAATTTCGCCGGAATGAAATTCTGACTGGATGGATGCGAAGCTCTCGATGCCGATACCAAGGATCAGCAGTTGGTTTATCAAAAACCAAGTTCTAAACCCCCGAGAAGTTAGAGAGAAGGTAGAAAGAATTTAGAGAAAACTTAGGAATTAAGTTTTCAAAATATCTTTTTAGAAAATATCTAAGTTCCGATATTTATAAGCTTCCAAAATATCTTTTTTTTTTAATTTTAAAAATTCGCACTGCAACTCCCTACAACCCCAGAAACCAACCCCGCATGCTCAGATAGACATAAACAAGCATCAAAACGAGTAAATCATACACCGCAGACATATATATGCAAAACACATCATATATACATATAAATCTAAAAAAGAGACGGGTCCGGGTCTCACACTTAACATATACAAAGTGAGCATAGTCAGAATCGTCAAGGCTGATGTTGCATATGACCTCTCTCAATCAGGGTTCTACATTGCGATATCGAAAGATGTATCGCGATTCGTGATACAGTTATTTATTAGTCGATATCGGATAGTATCATCCTATAAATTGGTAAATATTGGTATCGAACATTCAAAATGCCAATACATATTGGCCATATGGGCCAATACGATACTTAATGGCCGATATATAACCCTGCTTTCAATGCAAGCATGCATCACATTCCATTCAACTTCTACACGATGACTCACACATTTTCAACGAATTTCAAGCATGAGAATAAGTTTATGATCTATTACAAGGTTAGCGTGCTCAGATTTCTAATGTAGATGTCCAATTTTACTCTCAAATTCGCAGTTAAACGTAATCGTTTCATCCCCCTACTAAGGCACTGTTCAGTTGTCGAAAAAATCATATGAAAGAATAATTCATGATAAGAGAGTTAATTTTAGTTTGCAAAAAAGTTAAGTGAAAATTTTAATTTTAACCTTTTCGTGATGCATAATCCTTTACTTTTTATAGAATTTGTTTTGTGATTAAAACGTTTCTCATAAGAAAAGTAAAAAACCGTTATCGTGGAATCGATATTTTCTCGAGACAAACACACACGCATGCAGGAAAGTAAAACAATTTTTTTTTTCCATTCCTTTCCCGTCAACTGTCCCATCAACTTAACAAAGCCTAAAACTTGGCTAGCTAGGAATCTAACTTCTTTATCTTTTCTTAAATCAGCTAGGAATCTAACATCTTTTAGAATGACCATCAAAATACATTGCTGCATGATTTTGTCTAAATATGAGAACTTTTGAAAATTTCATGCCAAATACACAACCATAAAGCAGAAATTATTTGTACACATGTTTCTTCCGAACTAATCCAATTCACTTTGCTTCCATTCTACAGTGGGTCCAAATCCAGATTTATATCTTAACTTCTTAACATTAACAACTAGAGCTCAATGGTGTCAACTTCATTTTTTTTTTTTAGGCTAGCTATGGTTTGAACATTTAAAATATGTAAAACTTTGTACCTATACGTAATCAAAAGAAAAGCTACTTATAGTAACTGCATTTTTCTTTCAATTCATTTTGATTGCTTGGGTTCCCATTCTATTCAGTGTGCTAATGCCACTGGTCCAATTTTTGTTGATTGCATATGGCTAAAGCATGTACGCTATGCATGTCCATGTGCTCAACATCTCAAGTAATATACTAATACTACTTGAAACTTCAAATTCCAAGACGCCAATTTTAGAAAGAAAAGAAGGAAACAGAAGCAAAAGTGGGTGTGAATACACACATTAGCGAATTATATATAGACCATGATATACTGCCTCTTAGAGAGAGTAACGAGTGACTCCTAAGAATTTGCACTAGATGTTATCTATGGGCATGAAGATAACGTTACATTTCACATTCTGAGATAAAAAGGGCAGCGTTGTGCACGAAACTCCCGCGTATGCGGGGCCCAAAGAGGGGGGCGGACCACAATGGGTCTATAGTACGCAGTCTTACCTTGCATTCGCAAGATGCTGTTTCGACGCCTCGAACCCGTAACCTCAAGGTCACACGGTGACAATTCTATCGTTGCACCAAGGCTCCCCTTCATTTTACATTTTGAGATAATAAATAAATAAAAAAGATTCCTCCATTACATTGTCCCAGATGTTGCCCAGGAAAAAGCACTGACCAAGCACATCTTATTTACTTCATGTGAAGGAAATACTTGGAACAGTATGCAAAAGCTTCACAAGATAAACTCAAATTGGCTCTTTAGCAGGTGGTCAATCCTATTCAAATTGAAGGCAACTGAAGAATGAGAATTTAAATGGAATAATAGCATAGGGAAACCTCCATAAAACTTTAAAATATTAGACTGGATACAAATCACACTTCCAAGAAGACTTGGGAGCATCCAACTTTCTAATGTCTAAAGGGAGGTAGCCTAGGTAACAGAAAGGTCACACTTAATGACATAACATTTGAAAGTAACAAAGTACAGCATCATGGCCTTCTGACAGAATGAAGAGCTTTTGAAAGATGGATAGCCAGAGTAGATCACTTACTTGGACAAATTGGCTGGAGATAACAACAATTGATGGTTAGTTGCAGATGCATTGGGGCTCCCATATATCTTATCTTTCCTAGAAGTTCCCTCCGGTGGATTATGAGAAAAATGCCCTTCATTAACTGGCATTGGTCCCAATAAACTTTTTGGTAACCAGGGATCATCAGGTGAACCAGGAAGAGAAGTAGCATAGGTCCCACCATTTTGGAAACTGCCAAGGAGAACATGTGGAGGATGAATGCTTGAAAGGGCTTGATCATCTTTTGTAAAGGTTGATGCCACGGTATTTTGGGACGTGGGATGCAGCAAATCTTCCTTATTTGATCTGTTCAGTTCTGGAGGTAATAGCCATCTGGCTGGGGAACCCACAAACCCAAAACCATCTTGACTAAGAGGAGTTCTCCACATCTGCCAAGTTCTCTCTTCATCCACATTACTTAAATCATCGACTGGTGAAGGATGCATATCCTGGGCCACAGGTGTACTGGGATATCGATTAGAATTAAAATTCTTTTCATCATAGACTCTAATCCGTGACATTGGAGACTCAATTGGTGATGGCCTGTTCACTGCCGCAGGTGCATATATGTTTTTTAAAGCACGTGGCTTTTCCAATCCCCTGTCTGTTTGAACTCCAGTGCCCTTGTTTAACAGGAAATGATCCAGCGACTCTGTAACAGGCCCAAGCAAAGATACTGCATCAGGATCATAACATGGATCTTCAAAGATCTCTGGCACTTCTGGTAAAAAATCATGATGTGCTTCTCCAATGTAAGAAAACATGGCTTCAGGTGTTAATGGAGGAACTGTACAACTACTTGATGATACATAATGAAAGTTAGGTAAAGCAAATGGTGATGGCAGTCCAAAATTAATGGGGTTATCATATGATTGTGCGGAGAATGAGTGACCGGCAAAAGGAGAGCTTTGAACTTCTGCTTGGGACTCCCAATTAGGTCTACTTATGATATTTGAATTAGTTGGCAGAGGGACAGACGATGAACGACTAAATAATTGCTGCCATGATCTTTTAGGGGTTGCTATTGGTTGTGGTTCAATGAGCACCTGCAGTGAACAGCCCAACATAAGTATAAAGCATGACTAACTTCATCACCCTCACCATGCCCTAGGTGGACAAGAATATCAAATAATGCAGTGCATTGGCTCGCAGATCCAGAAATCTCTAGATAGGAATCATCGCAACTTCATGCAAGCAATGAAAGTGTAACTCAGAGCATAGTGCAAGATCCAGTTGTTTTTTATTAAAAATAAATAAATTAGACCAAACAAATCGGCAAGCACACTTGCCAAGATGGTTAAGCACGATAATTTCTCACCAACATTTGTGAATGCACACATATGAAGAAGCAAAACTCGTGAGTCTGTGCCGTGACACATAGATGTGCATGGCATGAGTCCGGAAAAGAATATTTCCAGAAATACAATACAATCAGTTAAAATATTTCCATAACCATTTGAGATATAGCCTGTGAACGTATGAAATAGGAGATTAAAACAGCTTTTAGATATAAACCAATAAGTAGCAAGATAACTTACAGGACGGTTGATGGCCTTATCATCCCCATTCATATTTGATTTCCCAGACTGAGATGACTCTTTCCTATTAGTAGAAGTGTGGACATTATCTCCAGAAGCATTAGGCTTGTTTTCTCTTGAAATGGTAGCAGAAGTATTCATGCCCTTTCCAAAGAAACTACCCCCACTAAATGCTTTAGAGGAGGATAAAAAAGTACCCCTCATACAGTCCAGGTATCGTGTTCCAGCATTTCCCAGGTTATGATTATTCACAGTAGAAGACTTACTCCCATGTGCCACTTCTGTGCTATGGGCCTTGGCACTTTCTGTGCCGATTCTGTGATGTTCCCGTCGATCAATCTCACTCTTCCTATCAAACTCCCATTTTCGCTCGCTTTCCTTCCCTGCTCTCTTTTCCAGTTCCTCTACATCCGAATTGCTTTTACTAGATCCCCTGTCTTTCTCCTTCCTTCTTTCTTGATGCCTTTTATCTGCTTCCTTCTTACTATCCTTTTCCATGGCAGCAGTTGAACCTTTGCTGCGATCTTTCTCAGCCTCCATCTTCTCATCCCTCAGCCTCCTACGTTCCTCAACCAACCTTGAAACCTCCTCCTTCTGTTTTCTGTCCTCCTCCTCCAATAGCTCCCTCTCTAACCTAGCCAGCCTCTTCTCTTCAGCTTTTCTGCGAGCTTTCTCTCCTTTGCTCTCATGAAAATTCACCCCATTTTCTCCTTGGTTAGCCAGCACTCCAGACAGCTCTGCATCCGATAAACAATCACCTCTAGTTGAACTAACCCTAGTGATCTTTCTCCAGATCCACCCAATGCTCAGGAAAAAAGCTTTCAATACCTTGTAGGCAAAAATAACAACCCTTGAATAAGATTTCTCTGCCATACAATGTTCGTCGCCACTGAAAAACCCACCTCCATTCTCCGGCCAAAAACTAGACTTCCCAGCAAAAGAGTCACTGACCCAATTACCATTCTCTAACCAATCCTGACTGCACATCAAACCATTATCGGGCCGCACCTTCCCATTCAATATCTTCCCACTTTTGCCAACGAAATCCTTCAGAATTCCAGAATTTGAGAACCCCAATTCAGAAGTTAGAGGGAGGTCCAAAACCGGTCTCTTCGAAACATGACCACAGTAGGAGCACATAAACCGTCCCCCACCAGGGTTCTGGTACCGATATGGAGTCAAACAGTTCCTGCACCTCCTTGTTGCAGTCTTCCTAAGCTTCTGCATTTCAATTGCCTCAAGCCTCTTCCTCTCTCTAAGCCGGGCGTTCCTTCGCACCCGCCAAGCTGACAACTGTGGCATCAAAATCTCATACCAGAATAGGGTAGCCAATAACACAAACACACACGCCAGCCTTGGTGATGTGATTTCAAACCGGAAAGCCGGTGGCAAAAGCTGAGATAAGGCCCACAGAGCAATCAGTGGAATTACCAACCATGGAAGCATGGTAGCAACCCGTCGAGACCACTTCTGAATCACACACAGTATACACATTATCCTCTACCCAACACCTATCTTCCCCGTATCGAAAACCCAATCAAAATATATACAAACCCTAAAACTCAAATCAAAGAATCACAGCTCTGCAATCTCCAAAGAAATGAAGAGCTCCAACCCTGCGCTCTGGTCCGAATCAAATTCAAAAAAGAAATCCAATCCCTTCAAACCCTAACAACGCGAGTTGCTCAATACAACCTAGTTTTAAATTCAAAAAAAAACAAGAAGAAGATAATCAGAATAGTTAGTTTGATAGAGCGATTAACCATAACCAATTGAGGTTTCAAGAACGTTGACGGTTGAGGGAGCTCCGAAGCTTGGTGAAGAAGAAACGAATAAACAATCGCATAGGATTTGGGGACTTACAGATTGGACGTCCATTGAACATAATTTCGGAGAATCCGTGTCGTGTTGACGGAGACGACGAAGACATAGGTGGTGGTGTCGGCTGAATTGGCAGGGAGACGGTGGTCGGCGCTACGGTTGATTCTTGTCAAGACCGAAGATGGTGTGACGATGACAGAAAGTCAGAAACATACAAAAGAGGAGAAGATGATGAAGAAAATGTGGGAACGTTTCTGATTGCAATATATAGGCAACTACGGAACCGTTGGAGCGGAATGGACCGGGTTCCGAAATTAGATCGGTTTCGTTTGAAGCCCTGGATGTAGGAGTGGATATCCTGTGGCAGGGAATTTTAACAGTTGCAATTGCTGGTTACGGTGGGGGCGCAACCATTCGAGCAGTGCCCAGTAATATAAAAAAATAAAAAGAAAGATGCACAGTATGCTATTATCCGGTCCAGTGGGATATGTAATTAAAAAATATTTTTTTAATAAATAAAAATATATGAA
The DNA here is from genome assembly GCA_032270985.1 of Heliamphora pulchella. Taxonomy (NCBI): domain Eukaryota; kingdom Viridiplantae; phylum Streptophyta; class Magnoliopsida; order Ericales; family Sarraceniaceae; genus Heliamphora; species Heliamphora pulchella. Next base: position 1,178 of record JAULJZ010126224.1, on the reverse strand, counting down.
TGGTACACCTAATTTTGAGCAAAAATACTTAAAACAAAATTATCTTAGTTACAAATACAAATCAAATTTATCTTTGTATAGAAAACAAATTTATCGAACTCTTCATATGAACCGATTTGTTCATAAAATATGTTCGAGAATTGAGCTCTTTGAACAACACAACACCATGTTGTTGAGAACATGAAGAAAAATCATTAAAAATAGTAGACCGATCGATCGGTGGTGAGACCAATCGATTGGTGGTGTCTGCAGGTGAGAAACAGAGAGCAGTATAAGACCGTTTGATAGACCGATCGATCCGTCTATGCGGAATGTATTTATAAGCTACTAGGGTTGCAGCAGCCGTTAAGGTTTTTCATTATTATTTTTCTGTGATATTCTGTAATCTCTCTTCCAGTCCTTCCTCCCTTTTGTTACCTCCATTCAATAGGAGAAGTATGAGATCCCGTGAACGTAGGCATAACTTGCCGAACCACGTAAACTTTATTTTTGTGTGCAATTGTCTCTCTTTCTCTCTTTTTCGTATTTATTTCGTATTTTTGTGATCGTGGTTGATCTTGGGCGGGATTAGTTATCGCGTTCTAATTCCCAACAACTGGTATCAAAGCTCCGGGTTAAGAGGTTGACAAACACACATGGCAGAAGAAGGCAGATCGACAGGAATCGAGAAGTTCAATGGTACGAACTTCGATTATTGGAGGATGCAGATAAAAGACTATCTGTATGGGAAGAAGCTACACTTGTCTCTCTTGGGATTCAAATCAAAGGGCATGAAGGATAAGGATTGGGCACTACTTGACAGATAGGTGCTGGGAGTCATCAGATTAACGTTGTTCCGGTCGGTGGCGCACAACGTAATCAAGGAGAAGACTACAGTGGATATGATGGCGGCACTATCCAGTATGTATGAGACGCCGTCAGCAAACAATAAGGTACATCTCATGAAGAAGCTCTTTAACCTAAAGATGGCTTAGGATACACCCGTTGCACAACACCTAAACGAATTCAATACCATCACGAATCAACTATCTTCAGTGGATAATAGTTTTGATGATGAAGTCAGGATCTTTATTGTGTTGGCCTCATTGCCAAACAGTTGGAAGGTTATGAGAACGGCAGTGAGTAATTCTGTTGGAAAAAAAAAACTGAAGTACGATGATGTCAGGGATTTGATATTG
>JAULJZ010126203.1:0-11053 GCA_032270985.1 Heliamphora pulchella | reverse complement strand
AAATATTTCTCATTAATATGCCAGGGATCCAGAATAAAATACATAAAAGCATGACTTTTCAGTATACATTCCCAACAGTATATGGCTCATGCAAAAATCACTAAAAACCCTAGCCTAGGTGTCGAGCCCAATTCTCGGTCTTCAACACTAAGCCCTAGCTTGCTTAGGCAGGAGATTATAATAATCTCAGAGACTAGAAGAGCTCCCAAGGTTAGAATAGTTCATCAATAAAAACCCTAACCTAACCTAGGTACTGATCCCAGTTCTCAGTCTTCAGCGCTAAGTCTTAACATGCCTAGGCAAGAGATTAGAATAATCTCAAGGACTAGAAGAGCTTCCAGGATTAGAATAGCCCATCAACAAAAATCCTAGCCTAGCCTAGATGCCGAGCAGAGTTCTCGGTCTTCAGTACTAAGCCCTAGCTTGCCAAGGCAGAAGATTAGAATAATCTCAGAAACTAGAAGAGCTTCCAGGGTTAGAATAACCCATCAACAAAAACCTTAGCATAGCCTAGGTGCCGAGCCCAGTTCTCGATTTTCAACACTAAGTACTAACTTGCCTAGGCAGGAGATTAGAATAATCTCAGAGACTAGACGAGCTCCCGAGGTTAGAATAACCCAAAAGTCTTAGTTCGGCTAGGCCCCTCCAAGTCCTAGCCAGGCTAGCCACCTCCAAGTTCTAGCCCGGTTAGGCACTCTAAGTCCTAGCTCGACTAGGCACTCCAAATCCTAGCCCGGTTAAGCACCTCTAAGTCTTAGCCCGGCTAGGCACTCTAAGTCCTAGCCCGACTAGGCACTCCAAATCCTAGCCCGGTTAAGCACCTCTAAATCCTAGCCCGGCTAGGCACTCCAAGTCCTAGCTCAGCTAGGCACCTCCAAGTCCTAGCCCGGCTAGGCACTCTGAGTTTTAGTCCGGTTAGGCACCTCTAAGTCCTAACCCGGTTAGGCACTTCCGAGTCCTAGCCCAGCTAGGCACTCCAAGTCCTAGCTAGGCTAGGCACTCCAAGTCCTCCCTCGGCTAGGCATCGCAGCAACATAGTCAGTTGAGCCTCGCAAGGTAAACTCGAGGAATATGAAGCTACCACGTACTCCTAAAGGAGCACATGGAAGCTGGGGACTTATTGTAGGCGGGAGAATCCTCTCCAGGCATAAACTCATCATCACACCACCATCCCATCCTAACAAGGATTGGACAACACCAAGGTCTCTTTCTCTCCTCCTAGGTAGGATGTGACAACACCAAGGTCTCTCTCCTCCTCTCTCTCTTCTGATCTTATATATGTACCACTCTCTCAGCTGAGGAGGGGGGTTGCATCTAATACATATGGTTTTCTCTTCAAAAAGGGGATCTAATTTATGCTTCGAAGGGCCTCCCACTGGCCACGGGCTGGGGGGCTTGTTTTGGAGAAACCCGGCGCCGGAGAATGGGAGCTTTCGTTGTCATCTTCCTCGTTGGACTTCTCTTTCGAATCATTGCGGGTATGTATTTTTTTGGCCCGCACAATTCGAATATTACTTTTTTTTTCTCCAGAGAATCAAGAAACTAATTAAAGAGCCCACAAAATAACTTAATACAGGTCCATCCTTGGAGGTTGAGATGATAGGTTGTTTGTAAACATTAACCACCAAGAAATTCCAAACATACAGTTAGAACACAGTCAATCAGATTATAACCTATCGATTTCTTCACAAAGTGCATCACTAGTAATCAAAGAGAAGCACTTTACTACATAAAACGTACAACAGTTCTTGAGCCATTGCTTATGGGCCCGTGTCAATAACAACCAAATGTGGTGCTACTAATCGGTCAAAGCTTTTATGATCGAAGATATGATGGCTAAATATTCATTGCCAATGAACCCAACAGTTCAAATCGCGTCTTTACAACTCATTTTCAGCATTTCATAATTATACACTTCAGCAAAATTCTGGGAAAGTTTACAAACGAAAAAATCACTATCTTACCAAACGAAGACAAACAAGTCCCAAGAATAATCTTCATAGGAAATCATGGAAATTTGAGACCTCGCAACAACTTCGTATTATATATATATATATATATATATATATATATATATATATCAAGCATGAACGCTATAAAGTATCAACCCATTAACCTCAATTTAGCTATAGATCCTTCGGCTAATTCTCATAATCACATTAGCAATATATAATACAAAGACATTTCCAAATGTTAGTAACTGTATGGCTGAAATTGAAATCTAGACCACAAAGCAAATTCAGGTAGATTGAATAAGTGAGCACAGAAATTTGATAACAAAAACAACAGATCCATAAAAACATACACTTTGAAGCTGAAAAGCTTCAAGAACAAACAGTATTCGACGAGAAACTGAGAATTATGGATGCCGTGAAAGGAACGATTTTGGGAAGTTTGATGGGGTTTAAGTGTATAGGGTTTTGTGGCTATATGGGTTATTAATTAAAGGTAAAATATAAAAATATTTGAGAATCAGTTCTTTTTTTAGACCTCTTAAGAATTTTAATTTTATTAAATTTTTTTTATTAATTTTAATCTAATCATAAATTAGGATAATTTTTATAACTGATTTGCCCTTATTTAAGAGATTTTATTTTATTTTATCAAATTTAAAGTTTAAATTTATTAAATTTATAATTATAAAAGATAAGGCTATTGAATTTTGAATTTGCAAAATATTCTCCTAATATGAAAACTTTATCTTTATAATAGTCAATGATTGATATAAATCTCACAAATTAAGTTGGAAGACTAATAAATTCAAAATGAAAAATCAGCATGAAACCCTAGCAGTACCAACACTTTTGCTCACGCCATCGCCCCTAGCTACCGCTGCCATTGAGAAAGTTTTCAAATTTAAAGTTATATTTCTCAATTTTAAATTGAAAAATTTCTTAATGACTACATTTATGATAATTTATAAAGGAATAATGATTATTTTTATTTGTCTAAAAAATAACCAAACATGGTTGATGGTTGAAAACAATTAATGTTGACTATTTTAATAAAATTATGAGTCTATTAGATACATAAAAATGCAATAAGACTTGCATTTAATATAAAAAAGTATGAGACTGCCTGTTTTATAAAAAACTCCTTAATTAAATTTTTATTTAATAAAATTACTTTCTTAAACGAAAATGTATTATGACCTCGCGCATTGCGAATTATAAAAGGTTAGGATTGCTCCACTTCCACTTTCAATCGAAGGCCATTAAGCACTATTGTACAATTTCAAGCACACAAGTGTTTGAGGACCAAAAAAAAAGAGTGCTGTATTATTTTTTAAACTTTTTTTTATTACAAAAGCTTAATTAAAAGGTATCACAAATTAAAAAACTAAAAATTGCATAAGTATCTAATAAAGACACGGATAATTTCATAGAAAAGTATGGAGAGTATTCGCGGAGGGACACCAAATCTCACAAAATGAGTGAACAAGATTCTTATTATGATCATATGTGAACAAAGAAGCTTAAACATGATCATATATGTTTGCAACAACAAGGATATGTTTATTGTGAATAAGAACATTTTTCAACCACTCCGAATATCCAAGAACATAAGAAGATTTCTCAAAATCAGCTAGAGGAGATTCCTAAGTAGCCTCTTCGTTTTTGAGTCAATTCAAAGTATTTGAAATTTATGAACAATATTAGATGTTTTAGAATCAGAGGGATGTCTTAGTCATTGATGCCAAATTACTACTACAGTGGTGGTATGACCGAGACAAGCCATTGGAGAAGTGTAATGTGTGATGGTGCAGAAGGAGTCAGCTGGTAAAGACCTTGAAGGTGAAGACCCTCAGATGGAGTTTCCATCAAATGAAGATGTTATTGAGCTTAAAACAATGGTGCGGAGTTGGAAGTATACCAGATCCAGTATGATGAATTGGTAAGGTGTTACCATCTCCCACGGTGATTTGTTCTGATATTGATATTTCAAAACAAGTAAAAAAGATGAATTGTCTTACATTGAAAAAATACTAAAGTTTCGAGCTTCTTATATATTTTTATACTTTCCCTAGGTAGTAAACAAGGCTACATACAAAAGAGCCCATCGTGCATACGAAACTGAATCAAAACCCAACCATTTACAAAATTTTGCCAGAAAAATAGTTAACCGAGTGCACATTGCGAGTTCAAGCTTTTAATTAACTGTTTCCATAAATCATGCTTTTAAATTATTCGTTATCCACTAATCAAGCAACTAATTATTTTTCCAAAATTTCTGCAATTAATTTTCTAGCCATTTAATTGCTTGATTAGTGCACATAATATCCTTTGATTTCTTTTTAACCTGCGTTCTTGTTCTACAAATCTCGTGGGAAACTTTATCTAGAAACACAAAAAAGAAACCATCTTCTCCGATTCTGTCTTTGACTACAATTAGTAAAGAACTGTTCTTGCATTCATTGTACTGCGAGTGTACACATAAGGTGGATAGATTGTGAATCCTGGAGAGTATTCTGTCGTCATCCTCCTGCACCGAGTAATCATCTCTGTGGGGCGTGAAAATACTTTTAAGGAGAGTGTTAGCGACACGCTTGCAACCACTGGTAACATTGTTCTATTTCGTTGCTTTAATTTTTTTACTATTTTTCGTTAATTTTTCCAACAATTTGATCATCACCTTCATATTGTTGGAACAAATAAGGATTGTTTACATCGTGTGTAATGTGGTGAGTGGCAGTTGAGTCTAGATACCAGGAAGTTACTGCATTGTTCTGAATTGGAGCAAAGTATGCTCAAGGTCCTTGAACCTGAGATGGTGTCTGATTGTTGATAAAGCTTGGATTATAGAATGAAGGATGTTGAAAGTTAGGTTCAAGTCTGAATTTACATTCAATTGCAAAATGATTATATTTTCCACATATATAATAAATAATAGAGGAGTTCACAAAAAAAGAAAATTGTCATCCTCCTCTTCTACCTCTATATCCAGAGAAATTTCTTCCTCTAAAGTTATTTCCACCTCAATATTGAAATCTACCTCCTTTGAAGTTAGACAAAAAAATCCTCCCTTTAAATGATGATACATTTCCATATGTAGAAAAAGTAAATCCTCCCCCTTTTGTTGCAGTAAATGCAACTGTAAGATCTGTAACTTCAGAATTTACAAACTGAGTTTCTGTATGGATAGCTCCAGCACATAAAAGAGCAGATTACTCCTCCACAGACATTGATCTAGTTCGTGCTCAAATAGTGGTTTTAAATACATTGTATTCATCCGACAATCCATTTAGAGTGAGAAGAATTAAATCTTCATCATCAACTGGAGAACTGGTTAAAGCTAATTGATCTGCAAGTTCTTTGATCCGAGTCAAATTTTTTTGCATAGATCCAGATTTCTCTTTAATTGATTGAAGCTTATTCTTTAATTGGTCAATGTTTGACCATGAACGAGATGTGAACTTCTTCTCTAAAGAAGCAGAGTTAAATTGTGTGTTTTGTAAAGAAGAAATTGAAACAACAGATCATTTGTTCGTCAACTGCTATCATTCCTAGGAAGTTTGGGCTGCAATCTTGAAATGGCAGAGCATTAGTTGGGCAGGTCTAGCACATTCACAGGATTATTTGCTTGGTGGTTTCAAAGGACAAGTAAAAATATGAAGAAGCACTTATGGGAAACCTTATTCTTGACTGTAATTTGGTCCATTTAGATGAGAAGAATTAGTATAGTACTCAAGAGCTGCAATGCTGTATTGGAGGACCTAGTAGAGCTAATTAAGGTGAGGGCAACATTGTGGGTGAAAGCAAGGTTTGGTGGAAATGAATTCTCTATGAAAGAGATGCTGCACAACATTGAGGTGGTGAAGTTATAAAAAATTAATCTAAATGTGTCAACCTTCTGAGGGTATTTGGAGGATTATGTTTATTTCTTTTGTGCCACCTATTGCTTCAGCTTGGTTGGTGACTCACCAACTATAGGGGCTTGTAAGATTTTAGCTTGGAGCAGGGGAAGTGTTGGCTACCTCCCTTCCATTGCAATCAATTGATGTAGTACTTTTTCAATGAATACATATTCTTTTTTGCAGTTCAAAAAAAGAAGACTAAATATCATAATGGATTGGTTATATATATATATATATATATATAAACACCTCATTTGGTGTGAACTCAAAGATGAAGCCCACTCATATTTTTCTATTTATGAAATTACCCAAAAAAGTTTCAGTTACTTTAACCTTCCATCCTTTAAATGTAAGGATTAAAAAGTAAAAAACACTCAACATTTTTGCATTCAGTTACCAAAGATAAAAGCATTAAGTTACACAAGTTTTTGCAACAAAGAGAGAGAGAGAGAGAGAGAGGTTTCCCTTAGAATTCCTCACTCATTTCACGTCGTTTTTCCTGCTCGAGAAAAACCATCTTAGATGTTGATTGCAAGATGTTTCTTTTTTACTGTGATTTCTGAGTCTATCTTCTGGAATTCTCTCTCTAAAATTCTTTACATATTCGAATTGCACATGCATCGCGTGTATCTAAAATGCTAGTGTGTATATATATATATATATGAACATGATGACATAAATTGGGGACCATTAATTAAGTGCATATTTGTATAGATCCACATATACAATTCAAACAACACATTTAACGTACAAGGAGCACTTATGGATTAGTAAGGTTTAAACAACATATTTAAGCTCCATCTAAGATATTTTTTTTCTTTTTTGATTTTCTCAATTTTTTTCATTTAGGGGTGAATTTGCATCAAATTGGGTCCAAATATTTTCTTTTTCTAGATTCCTCTAGTGAAGAGGAACCATAAAAACAAACAATTTGGTCCAAAACATGAAAAAAGTTTGAGAAATCAAAACAAGCTTATTTGAAAAAACCTACCCCAAACAGAGCATTAAAACATGCTATAGGCATGCATAGGCAATCAATTAAGGCAGTTCAAGGATAAGCCTCTATGAGGGACTTGAAACCTAGCATTGGAGTTATTTTTTGCTGACTGAAACCGGCAGCAGAGAAGAGTTCTGCCCACTCTTTCTCATTTCTCTCTTTACCTGGATTAAATGTCATCATCAACATGTCAAAGTGAAGTTGTGCTTCCACAAACTCATCATCTGCTTCTTGGCTCCCCATAGAGATATCTATGATTATAATCTTCCCTCCTTTCTCCTTACTTGGGATCGCTTCTTTACAGTTCTTTAAAATCCTCACACATTCTTCATCACTCCAAGCATGCAGAATCCACTACATTTTCCCACAATCATAGCTAGAAATCAAGGAGCACTGATCTAACCATTAAATAGGAATGATCTCTCTCTCTCTCTCTCTCTCTCTATATATATATATATATAGTTTATTACCATTTTATTTTACCACTAGAATTACAAAAATGCTAATTAAGTACCCATGAAAGTTTGCATATAAAACTACCTACAATTTAAAACGAAAAATTCAAATTAAGTTATTTGTGATGTGAGTGACACTGTAAGTGAATTTGAACCATTCATTTTTGAATTGTGATTAATTTTATGGGTATGTAGCATTAATGTTAACGTTATCACTACCAATTTGTTTTTGCCAAACTCTGTTTATTATGTGATCTGTCGCAATTGTATTGAAAAGAAACAGAAATGGTGGGATTCACTAGAATAGTGTAATGATGAGATATGAGATGTTAAACTAAATTCGATGAGAAAAGATGATATTATAGCATTGTTGTTCATTTAAATGCTAGTGTAAATAAGAAAAATAATTGCCAATAGAAAATAGAGAAAACAAAGAAGGGTGAGTTAACTTCTTTATACATTTTGAGCATTTTGTAATAACTTAAAACTTTTGGCACTAGTGGTAGCATAAAGTATTGTCATCCTTGTATTTCTGCCATAATGCCTTAACTTCGTGCACCTATGTCAAGTTGATCATGTGAGAGGAGGTCGTATGTAAGGTGCATCATTTTTAGCTCGATATATATAAGTTGTATTTGAGCTTATTTTCTAGTAACTTAACAATGGGTAACTAGTAATCTAGTAAGAAACCAAGGAAGAAAGAGGATCAAGTAAGGTTAGGCCAGGTTTGAGATGCTCGAAAAGTTTAGTTTTTCGAAATTATTTTTGTCTTTAGTAAATGATTTCCAAATTTGGTTCTTTTTTTATTTTCTAGATTTTTTTAAATAGATAATTTTTAAAAGTAAAAAAAATTGGATCAAAAGATGAGTAAAGAACAAAAAGACAAAAAAAAAAAAACTAAGCTTTTAGCAAAATTTGTATTTTTTTGTCATTAGTTAACATTTTTAACTTCGTTTTATTTTTTTTATCTTTAGATTAGATTCCTCTAATTAGAGTAATTAGAAAATAAAAAAGAAATTGACTAGAATTTCAAAAAGATAAAAACCAATTCATGAAAAACTTAAACCTATTAAAAATATAAAGCATGAGCTTAGCTTGTACCTTGAGTAAGATGGCATTTGCAGGAGGAATTGCCTTAAACATATCCCCTCCAACAAACTCTAAGTTTTCACTCCCCTGCAAGTCAGCAACCACATGTGGGAGATCAAACACAATGCACTTCAAGTTTGGGAATGCTTCAGCAATGCCCCGAGCCGTCGTCCCCATGCCGCCCCCAACATCGGCCAACGATGTCAAGCCCTCGAACACCCCCCTGCACTCTTTTATCAAAATGCTTGTGATCAATCGAGAGTCGTTGGTCATGATTTCATGAAACGAACGGTGAAGTTCCGGTTCTCCAGCAAGGTATTCCCATAAAGTCCTTCCATAAGTTGTGCCAAATGCTGTGGGATCATCATTATTGAACCAATCACTCAGGAAATGCCATGGTTTTGTCATGGTAGGATCGAAAAACAGCAAGATCGCCCTTCCGTTAAATGGCTCATCTTTTAGGAGGAGCCTAGAGGCGGGTGTCAAGCAATACCTGTCGGAAATTTTGATACTAGATAACTACATTAATATTTCATAAAAATCTAAAAATTAAATACTCAATTAGAAGGTGTGAATCAGTAAATATATACTAGCTATAGCATGAATCAAGCAACAAGGAAATGAAATATGTATGCGAGTTTGGTGAGAACGATCAGCGACACGTAATTATCCTAAAGAGTACATATTCAACTTCTTTAGTGTAAATGTTGATAACCGAATACTGTTGTAAAATATAACTCGTAAATCTCACCAAGTATCCCCCGTTACATATGTTAGAATGAATCTTCATTAGTCTTTATTTGCTAAAAGTAAATAACAATGTCAACATAATTTGAGAAACTCTAAAAATAGATATTAAAGTAAAACTCAAGACGTGGAAATAATAATATAATACATAAAAATAACAAAAAATAAAAAAGAGATTACATGTAATCTTGAGAAACGTGAAGTTACTGTTTTAAAATTGATATTTCTCCATACGAAAATGTCCAAATATAATGTTTTGATTTGCAGCAAGATACAAATTAAGTGCATACAAATCATTTTCGTCTTATTTTGAACAGCGCATCTTGTAGGAATAGCCAAGAGGTGGGTGGGAGGCAATACCTATTGGGAATTTGGATGCTAAATAATTAATAATAGATCTTGGAGTGAAAATATAATTCATAACTCTAGCCTACTCCATAAAACTTCTAAAATTAATTAATCGACTAATTAGAAAGAATGGATCATCAAAAAATATATACTAGCTAGCTGTAGCATGAAAATTAAACGTATTAAGAAAGAAAAATAAAGTATGTGAGTTTGGTGAGATCCACATGACATGTAGTTGTCCTAAAGAGTACATATACATCTTCTTTAGTAGAGATACAGATGGTTGGATACCTAGGGACGGAATCGAAAATATGTAAGTGAAGGGAGAAAAAGGTATTATATTTTTATTGGTGATTTGGTTGGAGATCTATAAAATAAGATTTTAATGCACTAAGTACTGTGAGTATAATTTTATGCAAGATATATAAAAAATAATATAGTATATAAGGATAATATAAAAAATGAATAGATGTGGCATGCATGTTATATTGTAAATTGTCCCCAAAAAGCTGTGCAGAAACAAATTTAAAACTGTTGCAGAAAATTGAATTTAAAAATAGTTTTTACTATTTTTAGAAACAAAAATACTTTTAAAATTGTTATGGGGTGCTAGAAAAGAGAAAAATAGTTATTTTTATTTTTAAAAAAAATACGCTTTTTTTTTCAGCAAAGAAAAACAAGTTTTATTAAGCTAAGGGTCAAAATAGCATGATAAAGACTTACAAAGAGGCCCCAATCATACCAAATCAAACAACAAAGCAACATAAAAAGAGAAAGAGTGAGTTTACAATTCAACAGGCAAGGTACCTGATGGTGCTGCAAGAAACACAAAGGAAGGAGAGAGAGGGCCGGGAATGGGATGAACCATTGATCTAACACCACGTGTTTCTATCAAACCAATCAAACAACATCTAATATACAGTGACGTACTATTGTTGTCCAAACAAAGCCCATCAATTGACCCTAAGATACAAATTAAGTGCTCGCTGAAAGGATATGAGCCGAGGTCCACAACGGACGGCCCACGACCCAGGCCCATACTCGATAAGTCTCGTCCTGACCCGAAGGGGTACGGCCTAGTCGCGGGGACCACCTCGGCGCGTATACAGACGAGGTGAGTACACACAACGGGTTCGGCCACGACGCGATGATCGAGCTCTGACAAACATTTAATGCGCGATTTGACCGCGAAAGACGGGCATTAAATGCGATGTGGTCCGATATGACATGTATTGAATGCAATTGACCTAAAAAGTCCCGCGCTGATGAAGTTCAGCCCAGAGGACGGCCGAGGTAAGGAAATGATGTGATGGTGAGCAAACCGTCGCCGCCGCAAATTCAGTGGCGGAGGTAGGAATGGGTAAACTGACAAGGAGGCGTGTCAGTCGGGTACAAGAGTGTTGTCAGATATGTCAGGAGAATTAATCATTATCCTTGAATATCGCATCCCACGCAAGGAAAAAAGAGAGGTTCCCACTATATAAGGGAGGAGGGAAACTGTAAAAAAAAGTAAGGGGAATTCTTTTCAAGAATATAAAGTAACAGCTTCGACTTAATAGTTTT
>JAULJZ010126192.1:0-11053 GCA_032270985.1 Heliamphora pulchella | reverse complement strand
CTTTAAAAAACCAATTGATTAGTCTTAGATGCTTATAAATGTGTATATTTTAAAATTATGTAATATTAAGATTATTATTTTACGTGTTATTATTCCATTAATTTAATATGTACTATCACTCATACTTGTTATACTAATATAACTGTAATAAATCAAAATTTATATTAGGATTTTAAAGTTTTAATTACATTTGATAAAAAATTATATATTTAATTGTGCTCCATATTTTGAGTTGTATTAGAAGTCCAAAGTTTAAATTGTATTAGGATTAGAATTTTGTTTGAGTTAAGAGACTCAAGGTGCAAATAGTTGATGCACAAAGTAAGGATATGGTGGTACAAGTGATTGATGCACAAGTAAACATTTTGTCATATAGTAAAATGGGCTTTTTGGTGTATGATCCATAGGTAACATTTAATACAACATTACGTCCAACAAAAAACACTTTGACTTTTAAAATTTATTGTGTAAAATTGAACCAAAATTTTATAAGTATCTATTTGCATACTTATCTGTTTTACATAGCAAATATATTAATTTATTTGTTTGTATAGAAAACACAGATAAAAAAGATTATACAAATAGATAAATTTATCTATATGCGTCTAGAATAAATTTAAATCTCTATATATTATACATATTCATGCACACATGCAAAACTGAAAACAAAGCAAACGAGAGGAATTGTGTTTTCTAGCAACGAACCGCCATCGTCACCCACTAGATAGATCTTAACAACTACATACCCAATCCGTAAACCTCATGTACATTATATATATATATATATTATAACAAAAACAAATGATGAGATCTAGAACCCTAGTAATTAGGTGGAACATATTGAAAGTTTGGAAGAGGACAAGACGGAGAGAGAGAGATCTCGAACAATCGAAGAGGCTTTTCTACGATTGTAAATACAAATGCATAGCGGTTAAGGCGAGTGATGCCGCGGGAAAAATTCGCGACTGCACGAATCGGATTTAGATCTTGGATGTCACATTCACGAGGGTAATTTTGTCCATAAAATTATTTTACATTAAATTACAAGACTTTAGGCCTTAAAACTTTTAGAACAACAAACCTAAGAAGTTAAAAAAAATTTAAGTAGACTAAATGCAGGAGAAAGGCTAAGAATTAAACTTATGACTAATTATCCATAGTAAAATAAGTTGCTACACTTGGTACCGTTGCAACCAAAAGTGGAAGAAATTTGCTACAACGTGATGACCAGGAAGTATTATGCTAGTGGGATTTCAATGCTTGGAATTTGTGCATTAATGGAGGTATGATAACACTAATGGAAGGCTAAAATACTAAGGGCTTGTTTGGTACGCATGAATGGAATGATGTAAGAATAGAATTGAAGTAGAAATAGAATTAAATGTAGATTGAGAGTAATCATTCTATTCTATTTTACTGTTTGATTGTCAACATGAAATGACGTGAAAATAGAATAATTATTTCAATTCCTATATTTGGTATATTTAACTAACGAAATAAAATACAATGTAAAATTTTTAACAAATGATGATATCATATATCAACAAATTTTATTAAAATTTCCTCTAATATGATAATCCTAAAATAACTCAAATGATATTAAAAAGTGTGATGGGGGTAGTGTTAGTGGTGGCATCGAAGGCAACTCTAGTAGTGGCGATGGTAGTGCTGACAATGGTGGTGGTGGGCCGGCAACGGTGGCAGTGGTGGTGATGGAGTGGCGATAGTAGCAGTACGTGATAGTGGTGGTGACGATAACGATGGTGGCGGCGATGGTGGTGGCAGTGACAGTAGTGGTGATGGGGTAGCGATAGTAGCAGCACTTGGTAGTGGTGGTGGCGGCGACGACGGTAGTTGTGGAGTGGTGGTGGTGGTGGTGTGGTGGTGGTGATGGGAGCAGTGATGATAATAGTGATGGCGATAGCCGCGGTAATGGTGATAGCAGCGGTGATGGTAGTAGTGGCGATGGGCCGGTGGTAGTGGTTGGTGGTGGCAATGGCAACGATAATGATGACGGCAGTGGTTAGTGGCAGTGGCAGGGGTAAGGGCGATGAAAGTGATGTTGTGGTGAGTAACATGATTCCATGTTGGAATGGAATGCATATTCCTTAAGTTACGGGAAGAAATAAGTATTTCATTTTTTGTTGGAATTGCCATTCTAATGGAATGACAATTCCCACTCTAAAAATACATACCAAACATGAGAAAGGGAGTTCGAAGCTGGAATGGTCATTCCACTCAAGGCTATTCTTGCGTACCAAACGTGCTCCAAGGGTTTGTTTGTTTAAGGGATTAAAATAGTGAGAATGGAGATGATATACGTGGGTCCCACATAATCTTTTTGGAGAAGTAATTAGCTTAGATATAATATCCTATTTAGATCCAGATCCTTGGATATGTATTACCAAGGGGGTGGGGTATTTTATGTCTCCTAGAGAACTTGTTTTTGGTTCCAAATATGAAAGGGAAAATTTAGTATTATTATATTTTTCTCAAGGGTATAAATAAAAATATCACTTTTAATTCTCTATCTGTAAATTAATATCCATCTGTTTTTGAAAAGAATAAAAATGGTAATGTATAAAATAAAGTATTATATATTCAGATTTATATCCATTGAATTTTATATATATATCTATATCTAAAAGTATTTTATATTCATCAATTTATCTTCAGACAATCAAACATACCCTAATTCACAAGTATGTCCCTTTTATAAGTCTCCATTATCACAAAATGAATTGTTTTGCAATTGAATGTCCTATTGCCTAAGTATAGCTTGGAACGAAATTTGCCAATTGATCGCTCGAATGGTTTATGTTTGCTCGAGCAATGCTTATTGTGAGAACCACTATTTTGGACTGTGAAAAATAATATTTCGATTTGATCAAAGTTCGTTAAGAATTCTATTTTAATAGAAAAAAATTTCTAGGTCTTATTTATTATAAATAGGAGGTTATACTCAACTTCAGAAACTACAAAGAGATACATTGCAAAGATGCACCAAATTAAAGATTAATTACCTAAAGTCTTCGAGATTTAAGAAAGAAGAAAAATTATGTTATTACCTTTAGTGGATTCCTAAAGTCGTTGTCGGGGGATTTCTATCAGCATGAAGTATTGATGATTTAATATTTTGCTGAAACACTTAGAAATAGATGTGACGGTAATTAAGTACGGAGAACGATGCACGTGACTTCAGCAAGTGAGACTTAATGCATTTAGATTGAGGATTCAATTGGAATTATAAATGGTCTTGTAACTGATAATTGGTATCATACTTATGACCTATAGATTCACACCCAATGGCTTTCTACTTATAGTAGAGATACCCACTTCTATTCATATGTTCTATTCGGAGGAATAAAATGAAAAATGTCTTTTAGAGAGATGGCTGAGTGGTTGATAGCCCTAGTCTTTGAAAATTGGTATAGTTCTAAACAAAGAATTATCGAGGGTTCAAATCCCTCTCTCTCCTTTTTCTTGTTAAAGAGAGTTGTTTCTTTGTTAATTTTTATCGAACCTGCTATAAAGAAAAAGGAATGGTTTGGCAATCTCACACGTAGCCAACCCAGAAAAAATAGACTAGAAATAAACTTAGATAGAAATGAGTTGAAAAGCAAGAAAGAAAAAGGAATACTTTTTAAGTATGATCTTATCCCATATGTATGATAAAATCAAATGGATTCCTACTTTAAAGGTTGGATCTCCTATCTCAAACATGTTTCTAGTTATATTGCGAATATTTTAGATAAACCTCTTAAAGAATTATAAGGTCTAGTATACTGCGATATGTGATTTGATCAAAATTTTGATTTAATAGATTTGGAATGAGTAAGAAATTACAAGGCCTGGATAAGACTTTGTAATACCTTTTCGTTCTTTTAATTGACATAAACCTCTAGTACAATGAGGATGAACATTCATTTTTTACTTAATTTTTTTTAATAATTTAATCCATAACAATTTTTGCATTAAACCCACAAATGCCTTTATTTTTGGGTTCCATAGAGATTAGAATCAATTGGCAAGAGGTCAACAATTACAGGAATTGCTCAAACAATCCCAATTAGCTCCTTTTACAGTTGAAGAATAGATAATGACTATTTATACTGAAAGATACGTCACTCTAGGCTTAGTTGATTTACTACGTGAGGATTATATTGAAAAAAATTAAGCCCGTGCTATTCATATGATTTAGGATAAAAAAACAATTTTTGAAATAAATATATGCTTGTTGAAGGTGAAGTTTAGAAATAAAACAATTTCCTTCTGTCGTTTATTCTCGATTGATACAGCCTCAGATGCTATACTTCAATTGCCAATTCTAGTATTAAGCGAAAGGTTACACCTAGAGGTTATGTATTATAGGTCAATCCTACTCCACTAGTACCATATAGGCAGCATAGAGGAAGAAACACTACTATGATTGAGTTACAAAAACTTTTGGATAGGTATATCCTACATCTTAACCGAATTCTTTCTTGTTAAAGATTCTCTTTCTAGTTGCTCTAGAACAATAAGAAAATTTTCTAGAAGAAATATGGGATTCTGCATCTAGCAGCAACATGCTATTGGGTGGTGTACCTTGACTTGAACTGGTTTCGTGATTTTATTCGTGTTGAGGTTTTTCGCGAGTTGAGGTTTTTTTTTTTTTTTTTTGATCAAGAAGAAACAATAGCAACTTAAACAGACATTCTATCTTTGATAAGTAAATCTCATATATGGATTGGCATAGTTGTGAGCTAGATTTTTCTTCCTTTCATCGAGAGAGCCTGCCATGATAACGCATGGGTGACGTCGTTTCCTTGTCGCTTTACATGGGAGCATGTGATGTTGTGAAAAGATCTTATGAGCTCACGACCTTCATCGATGATATTATCAATATGGAAAAAATCTTCTTCCTCTGATTTAAATGCATTAATCACCGTGAGGGAATCACCATCCAGATGGATCTTCTTAACTTCTCTTTCCACAGCAAAGCGTAGTGTAAATAAAGCTCCCGCGGCCTCCGCATGATCAACATCCAAGGAATTCTTGATGTGCATTGTCCCCGCTGCTAAGGCCATACCCAAATCATCCCTGGCAATGAAACACAGCCCTGTTCTCCCATCTATGCATCTTGATACATCAAAGTTTATCTTTATAAAGTCTGTTGCCGGGTATGCCCATTTCACCACTTGTTGAACTGATAATACTCTCCCATCTTTTCTAGAAGCTACTGCTGCATAGTCTTCTAAGATCTTGCCCGCAAGGTGAGGAATCTCATGACGGGGTTTTGGCGGGTCGATCCTATCACCCATTAATCTGGAGTTTCATTCCGTCTATAGCTTTCAACTAATCATGCAAAAAAAAATCAAAGGCATTTTAATCCAGAATGTTGGTTATCATTTCTGCCCAACCTTTAAAATCCCTCCTCCCCTTTAGGTGAGACCAAACTCCCACTGCATGGTTTTGGCTCATACTTGCTCAGCAAAAGTGCAACCCCGTAAACAATGGATTATCATTTCTCCCTATTGCCCACACCAAACACAGGAGGGATCTTGGATAATTTTTTTCTTGTAAAGGTGCAGCCTTACCGGAAGGATGTCAGTACAGGCTCTCCACATGAAGATCTTGACTTTGTTCGAAATCTTGGCTGACCAAATCCTCTTCCATAACCTAGAAGCCGCTGAAGAGTCCGGCTATCCCGCTTTATCCTCGTCTGCTTATGCCGCTATATAGTAGCCAGAGCGGACTGTGTATCTCTCATTTTTTGTATAGTGCCATATCATTTTATCACCTCTGCCTCTCTTTTTGATTGGAATCGAACTAATAATATCACACTCAAAGGGTAGAAAGAATTGACTTAGAAAAACCCAATCCTAGTCTTCATTATCCCCTTGGATTAAGTCTGCCACCATAAGATCTTGAACATTGAGCCTCATTGGGCTTATCACTTTGAAATCAAGCTCCTTTGGAATCCATTTATCCTTCCAGACCTAAATTTGTTGACCATTTTCCACTCTCCATCTGATGCCCCTCTTGAGAATTTGCTACCTCTCCATAATACTTTTTCAGGTATAAGAAGGGTTTTAACCCACCTTAGCCTCTAAGAAAGAAGTGGTAGGGAAATATTTTGCCTTCAGAAACCGGTCCATAAGGGAATTCAGGTTGTTCAGTAGTCGCCATCCCTGTTTAGCCAGTAACGCTAGATTAAACCATTTCAGGTTTTTGAAACCAGTCCCCCATTTGATTTGCTCTCACAAAGATCATCCCATTTTTGCCAATGTATTTTTCTTTCATTCTTTGAACCTCCCCAACAATACATAGCAATTAGGGCAGATATTTTCTCACAAAGACCAGTGAGAATCATAAAGACAGACATTGTGCAGGTCGGAATTGCCTGTGCCACTACTTTGATTAGGACTTTCTTTCCCGCTTGAGAGAGCAACTTCTCCCTCCACCCCTGGATGACTGCCCAGATCCTATCCTTGATACTTCTAAAGGTCTCCTTTTTCGATCTACCAATCATTGAGGGAACCCTCAAATACTTCTCTTGGTCATCCACTACATTGACCCCCATCACAACCTTGATATCCGATATGCGATTTGCCGAGGTATTTTTACTAAAAGATATGGCAAATTTGTCAAAATTTACATGTTGCCCAGAAACTTCTTTATATGTCTGTAGAATATCTATGATTGCTTGTGTTTCATTCGTGCTGGCCTTGCAAAACAGTAAGCTATCGTTGGCAAAGAAAAGATGAGAGATCCTTAGCCCCTGTCTACAATTCCTCATGCCCTGAATTACCCCCTTCGCTTCTGCTTTCCTTAGTAGTGCAGAGAGGCTTTCTGCACACAGATAAGGATGAGATAGGGAGATAGAGGGTCTCCCTGTCTCAGCCTCAGGACGGTTTGATGGATGGGGAGGGTTAGCCATTTACCAGTTTCTTGTAACTGACAATCGTAACAAAGTTTATAATGAGCTGATAAAGTTCTCTTCAAACCCCATAAGATGCATCATATCCTGCAGAAAGAGCCGTTCTACCCGGTCATATGCTTTGCTCATGTCGATCTTCATAGCCATGATCCCTTCCTTGCCTATTCTCTTGTTCTTCAGATGATAAAAGAGCTCAAAAGCAATCAGTATGATTGGTTAGTTCTTTAATTACTTGCGATTGCCTAAACTTAGAATAATTCAACGACTAATATATTATCTCATTCTGTTGCATATAAAATTAGTTTAAATATCTTTTTAATTTATAAAATGGTCATGTTATCATCGCTTACTAGACGTTCCATAATAAAATAAGGAGAATATTATTTTTAATATTAATACACTTATAAAAAATGATCATGATAATTATTGCTTACTAGGCAATAAATAATAAAACACGAAGAATAATATTTTTAATGTTAATACATTTTTAAAAGTAAAAATATATCATTTTTATAAATATTAATATATTTTTTATAAATATATATAATTTTTTCTACCCATTATTCAGAGCCTTCCATTTCCATCCATATATATAAAACGTCAGTTCTCCTTCAGTTTTGTCCATGAGAAAATCACAATTTGTCCTTCACCGTGTGCTAATGGTTTGGTGATAGTTTGGCTTAGTATGGAATTTTAGTATGAAAGTTTAAAAAAATGTTTAATAATTGTAAATATATTTTAAGTTTATTTTAATAACAATTCCGTTCATATTATAAAACTCATAAAAAAGATCATTTGTACAAAAAAATTAGATTGATCGAGTATGAATAACTAAATTAATTGAACATATTTATTATAAATAAAATAAACGATCTATTATTAAAATCGTGTATACCATTAAAATAAATATTATAAAACACTACATCTATAGATATTTGATCAATCTAATTTATACATGGATAATTTTCTCAATGTTCTCTATAAGTCAAATGATTCATATCATCGAGATGAGATTAGGATGATCCCGTAAAAATTAAATTTGTTTCTACATTTCATTCGTTCGTCTGGAATTTTGTTTATTAAAATGTGTGATTGTTATAGATGCATTTTAAGTTTATTTTGATAATTCGTACCATTTATTTTGTAAAACTCATTTAAAATATAATTTATGCAAAAAATTAAATTAATCGAATATCAATAACTAAATCATTTAAACATATTTATCTTGAATAAAATATATAGCCTATTCTTAAAATTATGCATACAGTTAAAATAAATATATTTTAAAATAAACATATTAGTTATCCATACATATCCAATCAATCTAATATTTTACAAAAATGATTTTTTCAATGTGCTCAATCAATCTAATATTTTACAAAAATAATTTTTTCAATGTGCTCAGTTAGATAAATGGTTCGTGGTTTGAATTTTTGCAGTGAACTTAAAATGAACCCATAAAAATTAAAATTTGCAGTAAATTTAAGATGGGCCATGGAAATTAAACTTTACATTAAATGAAAATTAAACTTTACATTAAATTTAAACTATACAATTTTTAGTCTTTTTATCTTTTTGTTTATTTTTTAATTTCTTTATAAATATAGTTGGTCAAAGTATTAATATAAAAGAACATAAATTATATTTAATTAAAATGAGAAATAGCTAGTGAGATGAGCATTTATGTGAATTGTTGATGAATTAATCAGTATCAAATGAAATAATTTATTATTGTAAAAATATAGAATTTTTTCGTATATAGCACGAGTATAGCGCTATTATATATACACATTAATCGCTATATGATATTAAAAAATTTAAGAAATTGATAAGTTTGTTAATTCTTTCGCATTAAATTTTTTTATTAGTCTTTTTATTAAATGAATAATTAATTAGAAATCCCATTTAGGAGACTTGTATTCTACTAAATTCTAATCATTTTTAAAATATTCCACTAAGTCTTACTTTTAAAATTTACAATTCCTTTTTTGACAAATATAACCCTCTACTATTCGTGTGAATCTCCTCCTCTAATTGAACCGCCAGATCGAGGAGGAAGAGGATATGGCAATGGCGGCAAGGGACATCGAGAAAGAGGATATGGCGACGGCGACGGCAACGACGGGGGTGAGATGGTGGTGGTGGCATCATGGTGGTGGTGTCGAGGTGGTGGTGGCGGGATGGTGGCGGTTCTCTGTGTGTGGTGGTGGTGGTGGTGGTCTTGTGTGTGTGTACTTTTATATGTTTCGATTAAGGTTGTACGTAAAGTGTTTGATGAAATGTGTGGATGATGTTAGATAATAGATGTTTGACATTTGATACTGAAATGATATGAGACATTTGCGTAAAATGTCTCATTTGTCAAATTCGTAATCTAAATGTCTCATTTGTAGGCAAAATGTTTCATTTTGTTAATACGACATTTATGTAGTCGTGTATCGATAATGAGACATTTTTTAATTTAGTAAGAAAAATACCTCATTTGTCAAGTTTATAAAAAAAATATCTCATTTATCAAGTTCATAAACTAAATGTCTCATTTGGCGGTGACGATGGTATGTGGTGGTGGTGGTGGCCGCCGCGTAGTGGCGGCATGGTAGTGGTGGTGGCGGCAGCGTATTGGTAGTGTCGTAGTGGTGGTGGTGGTGCGCAGTAGTGGTGGTGGCGGCGTGGTGGTGGTGGTGGTGTTAACGACAATGACGGCGGCGGCGACGGTGATGGTGATGGTGCTCGGGAGGAGTGTTAGCTGTGGTGAGAGTGTATGATATATTAAGAGTAATTTTGATATAAAAAATATAAAATAAAATTTAATAAAATATAATTTTTATATAGAACTTATTAAAATACAAGTTTCCTAAATAGAACCTAACCCCAAATCAACATTTATTAAAAGTTCTGAAAGTATGAAGAAAATTTACAATTACATATTTTTAAGTAAAATAATAGAATATTAGATTTTTTATATATTATTTTGTAATACTAATTTTATTTCACTACTATATATATATATATATTATACTACCTTAATATAAAAGGGATTTGGCTCCTCGCCAGTAACTGGAGAGGTCTGATTTGCTTTTTTGAGTTCTAAAAAAATATATTTTAATGATTTAAATTATTTATTTTATTATTTTTAATTTATATATTATTATTATAAAAAATTAAATTAATCAAATATCGATAACTGCAAAATCAAATTACACTTGTAGCCTTGCCCATATAAAATAACAAGTATTATTATTTATAGGGACAAAAATTTGGAACACCACAAAAAGAACAATCATAGGGGGGGAGGAAAACCCTAGGATCGTGACGTAATCCTCTCACGTCACAACAGAAGCCCTAAAAGAAGCTCCTTCCCCCTAACCTTCCGACACAGCACTATTCACATGTCCAATTTGCTTTTCTCATTTATAGCTATTCAAAAAGTTTTAAAAGTTGTTTATATATATATATATATATAATAGTTTTTAAGTTCTTTTGCTTAGTTTTATTTTTCAAGAAAATCAATTAATTTTTTTAAAAATAATTATACATATTCTAAACATGTTAAATTTTTATTTGAGTAAAAGAACTATAATAAATTAAATTAAAAAATAAATTCTACTCTTAATAATTAAAATCATGTAATATTGAAAATATTATAACTTAAAAATAAAAAGTAAAAAGTAAAAATATATTTGCCATTTAACAACACAAAAAGAAATTCCCTTAAAAAAATTATCGTTAATACTCTAATTTTCTTTAAAAAAAATTAAATCTTTTTAAATGTCCAAGTTTTTTTTAGACATCCAAGGCATGGGACCTTTGTTTTGATGTCTTAAATATTTAGCTTTTTCCACACCAAAAAGATAAAAAATTAGAGTAGATTTTTTTTTTGAATTTTGTTAAAATGCCTTGTAGGCTTCGTTTGGAAAAGAACTTAAAATTTAACTTTTCTACTTTTTGGCTTAAATGCCAAAAAACATCATTTGATAACCCAAAGAATTAGCATTTTAGCCTTTTATTTTTTTACATGGCCTCATTTGACAACTAACCTTTGAGCTAGATGTATATATATTTTTTTGTTTAAAGTCATTTTAAACTAAATAAAAAAAAATTAATTTGGTGAACCGTAGGAGTAATTCTAAG
>JAULJZ010126181.1:0-11053 GCA_032270985.1 Heliamphora pulchella | reverse complement strand
TCATATAGTCAGTATAGAATTGATCATCCCGTTGATCCCGCTCAATACACTCCAAGTGTACTAACACATCGAGCTCGGATATCGAATTTCCAAAACCTGAATTTGATCCGTTTGACCTAGCCAAGACTAGCTACTATAACAATGTACTACAATCGTACCAATGGAATGTTCGATTCCATTGCGATTGTGAGCCTACCTGTATAATCTGTCAGAATCTTTGACCCGATCTTCCATGCAGCATGCACCAAGTCAAATACTGAACAGAATATACGGACTATGCATTCATACATCACAAATATAAATATGAAATCGTAAATGAAAAATCATCTCAAATGTTTCTTATTAATATGCCAGGGATCCCGAATAAAATACATAAAAAGCATGACTTTTGAATATACATTCCCAACAACATTAGCCTAGTAGGACCTGATTTGATGCCCCAAAACAGAGACCAACTAATACCTTTTCTTTTGAAATTTTTCTTCAATGTGCTAAATCGTTTTCACTTATATGAATTAATTCACCTAGTTGCCTTACAATTTTGCCTTAACGTCAAACATAAAAATTGTAGAGAATATTTTATTCTAAATTGTTACCAAAACCCAAAACCTAACCCCTAGCCTTAGTACCTCAAGATTTTGCTGTACTTTCTAAGTTAATGGTTAAAAGTTGACTAGTGAATTGATAAGTGTATAAGGAACATGCCATGGTTGCGTGACTTGTAATATATGTTGTAACTAATTTGAATTGTGTGAAAAATGGTTTAGTATGATGATCAACCACCATGCCATGAAACTAGAATCATGATTTGAAAATTTTATCCCATGCTTTAAATGGTGTACATAATGCATGGGGAAAACGAATGATGGTGAAGGATCTTGGCAATATCGAATGACGTTAAGTTCTACGAATCGAGAGCTAGTCCAAGGATGATGGCGTGCATTGAAAGACAATCAAAGGTGAAGGTCTGACTTAACCAAGGAAAACTTCAAGGATAATGGTATTTTCCAGGAGAAATTTCCCGATAAGGTTACCGACAAGACTTGAGTGGAGGAGAATTATCTATGAATAATACTGGGTAGCATTGTTGAGGACCGGTGTTATCAGAAGCAAGAATTTTAATCGGGTATAAGAGTTGATACAAGGGTTTGGGAAGAGAAACTCATAAGGGTGAAGTTACGAAACTTTAACGGTGTTTCTTCAAAACTTAGGCTACTCTTAATGCTTTATCATATAGGGTTTAGTTAACTTGTCGGTGGTTTGATCGTCTATCGACTATCCTAAGAGAGGGTCGAGATTCAGGGGTTCTTTCCATTCTTAGTTGTCTTCATGTTTTTGGGATATTGCAAAATTTAGTTTGAGATTATGAGATAGCTTATGAAGAATTTAACAATGAACACTTGCATTTCACTCAAACATATAGCCATTACAAAGTTTTCAAGGGTTCACAAAACACACATACATCATCCAACTGAAGAAAGATACATCGCCTAACACGCTAAGACCTAAACAAACAGATGCGGATAGAAGTAGCGAATAACCGAGTCACGCTCCCACGTTGCCTCGTAGATACCGTAGCAGCGCTACTGCACTTTCACATGCCAAAAGCCCTCCGATCCCATGCGAGTCCTGTTGATTATGGCAACTGGTATCTCCAAGTACGTTTTTGGATTGTTGAAGTCGATTGCCGGGTTGTAAGGGTTAATGATCCCTCTCTTATCCCTTAGTTTTTGTGTCTGCATCCACTTTGCATCCTTCCTATCTCCTAATAGCTTTTTGAATCCCGATGGCACCTTCGGACGGTAGGTGGTTTCATCGCACCTTTCCAATACCCTTAGCGGACCTATGTATCTTGGAAAAGACTTAGGCTTTTTCCACTTCCACGTTCTTTCGGGAGACACACTCGTATACACTTTCTCTCCGATACAATAGTCTTTGTAGTAATCCTGGCAGCTCCAGTAGATTACTGCATCTATTGCTTCATCATCATCTGGTTCTGGTGGCGGCGCCACTAGTGGTTTATAAAAGAAAGCGATGGCTCGCTCCTCGTTCTCGTCGTCATCCTCATGTCCTCCTCATCGTCTGCTCCGAAGTTTGCCTCGTCCCCCAACTATATCGGGTTCTCTCGTTTGCTCCTACTTCTTCGACCTCTTCTTCTCCCTGAGCTGGCCACTCATCCGAAAACAACCATGCCAATGAAAACACGTCTACGAAGTCTTGCTCTTCAGTGGGTTCTTCCTCAGGGTTTAAGTCCTCTGGTTTTGATGCTGCCCACGGTTCCCCAACTGGTTCTGCGTCGGATGCCATCCTGAAGAAAGAAAAGATAGAGAAAACCCTAAGGTAAAGATTTTAAGTTGTTAAAATTGTATGTGATAAATTAATAGTACAAACATTCTACAGAGTTTCTACGCTACAGAACTCGCAATCTTCCATTCCCCGAGGCCTGAAGGTTCACTAAATCTAGGCACTGATACCAACTGTGATGCTCCGTCCTCCGGGCACATCGGGACATGCGTAACTATAAATAAGGGAGATATTCTAGCTGAACATTTATAATTACATGTAATAATTACTACATCATTAACGGTTCAGAATTTATTCAACATACTTAATGATTACAGTCATCTAGAAAATTTTAAGAAAAGTTACAATATGTCGGTGAAAATTGAACAAAAGATCAAAAGAAAATATCCTACGTCTTCAAGCGGCACTATCGGGGTCTGCTGGCTCCTGCCACTCTCCCTCTTCCACAAAATTTTCTCCTTCAACGAACACACCTTCCTTAAATGGTTCTTCGTCTTCACCTATGGCACGAATGTCTTGAGCGGGAGCCCAGAAGCAAATTTTCTAAACCGTCTAACAAACTCACAACAAAATATCCTACAATACATATCATATAATACCCAATACAATTCTAAGGGCAAAGAGATAAATAATTTATCATTTTCAGCAAAGCAAGTACATATAAGGAAGCTTTATGCTAAATATGAGAAGGAGGCTAGCGTGATGAGGAGAGTGCGATTCCCATTCACGGTGACCCTTGTGCTTATGCGATAGGGTTTTCACTCTGGTCATGGATTCGGTGAGTGGAGTTCCAATTCAAGTTAGGGTTTTGTTGGAGAACCCGAAGGCGAACCTGTCCCAAGCTAGGTCTTCCCCTACCACCGGCTCCTCTGCAATTTCGGATGGCGAGACAGCCGGTCCGTGGCAGGATGCTCTACACACCGATCTGGGCAGTGGCATTCAAGATGAGAAACTCCAAGCTTTTGAGAATGTAGATGTCGAAGCCCTGAATCGAGCACGAAAAGGTCTTAGCCCTCTCGGCAAGGATCAAATAACGGTTATTGAAGCTCATCTGGAGCATTTCAATGGAGGTCAGCCTACAGGGCCTTCTCTCCCAGGTACGACTCCTCTCTTCGATAAAGCCTTGTCGAATTTCCTGTCAACACTTGTTGTTGATGGGTTTTAGGACATAGGGGATACTATTGAGGTTAGGCTTGAACGGTTATTCGAGGACCTTAATTATCGAACAGAGAAGACAAATTCAGTTGTCGATCATTATGTGGTTTTGTCAAGAGTGCTTCACTCTGGTTTTCCCCGAGGTTGATGAGAGGATCCCGTGGTCGTGGTTCCTACCACGTTAGACGTGTTCCAGGAGGTAGATCTCTGGAATCTCAGTCTCAATCGAAAAACAAGGTGCAGAGCTTCTGGGGGCACGCCAAGTGTTCAACAGAATGCCTAGCCAAAGCTGGGCATCTTTGTTGACTACTCGAAGTTCCTCAGGTACCTGTCTAGAGTATATTGCACCTATGGACCCTGAGAATAGCACTTTTATGGATATTTGAGGGGATTTGGTTGATTCTCAGGAATGGGAGCCTTGCCTAGTTGGATACTTCCTAGAAGCCACCATGCCTTTTACGTTAGTTAGGGCCACAGCAAGAACTCTATGGAACCAAGAAGGCTTGACCGAAGTATATGGTAATGAGAAGGGTTTTTATTTCTTTAAATTCAACAGTGTGGAAGCTATGGAAAGAGTTCTTGAGAGAGGGCCTTGGCATTTTTCGGAGAAGCACCTTATCCTTAAAAAATGGAGGAAACGATTTCTTTTAACCAAGGAGGCAATGTCCACGATTCCAATGTGGGTTATGCTTCATGATTTGCCATTGGAATTTTAGAATGCTCAGTGTTTAAGTAGAATCGCTAGTGCTCTAGGCGTGCCCCTATTTTTGGATCGGGCTACAGACTTAAAACAACGTATTTCCTACGCTAGAATTTGTATCGAAATAGATGCGGCCAAACCGCTACAAAATGATATCTCCATTAGGTGTGATGGTGAAGTTATCCTAATTCGTGTAGAATTCCAAGGGCTTCTAGCCATCTGCATATCCTACAAGGCCTTTGGGCATGATAGTAGTATGTGCCGCCGGTCCGTGCAAAAGGCTAGTGCAGAGACTTCCAAGGTTCAAGCAGAGTGGATTGAAATTGGTAACGGGAAAGATGAGGGTCCTGCAGAGTTTGTTATGGAGAAGCTTAATCCTTTGTCAAAAGCCCAGCCATGTGGGGTTATTCCAAAGAAGGGTCCTAGGTTGGGGCTAACCTCTCATCAGCAGGTTGTCGCTCCAGCTGTTGAGAGTACTCCGATGGAGAGCCAGGTAGAGTAGATTCAAGTGGGTTGGGAAATGGCAGCTGCAGTTCCGGTTATGGCCCCTGCTGATCAGCATTCTCCGTCTCTCCCTCCAGCCTTGGGTAAGGCGGAGAGCTCCCCAGTGCCAGCTGAGCCCAAGGCTCATGGGTGCAATGAAGATCAAGAAGTTGTGGTAACTGGAGATCAAGTGATGCAGACTAACACCGACAGGGAAGTCGGGGAGAACATTGTAATTGATGTGGTTGCTTCTCAAAATGGTGAGCATGAAGATCCTCCATCTCCCTCTAAACAGAAGGCAGGGAGTAAGCAATCTAAGATGTCTAGTAGTAAAAAAAAGAAAAAATGGTCTTTTAGCCTGCAGTATGTCGTCTTGTAGTGCTTTTGGTTTTTTGGGCTAACTAGTTGTAAGGCCTGGGGTATGCCCCTTGTATTCGCGTAATCGTGCATTTTTCTTTCCTTTTATATACAAATTAATTACCAAAAAAAGTACATATAAGAACAGTTGTGCGAGTACATGATGCAGATCAATGCAATGCAATTACCCAACCCAAGGTACTTCCAAAATAGTATCATGAATTCCACGCCGGGAATTACAGAGTAGACTTTATGGCTCTTGATCACCTTAACCTATCCTCGCCTCATTGCGAATAGTAAATGCATTGCCGAGCTTTATACTACAGCTGTTTACTCAATAGCAACGGCGTGGGGACCAACCTTTATCCAATTTTACCCATCCTTATTCCAAGTTGTCCAATCCCACCTTAAGGACTAGGATATTCATTAGGTGTCAACCCAAAGTCTAATTAAAGCTAGTGACGAACCCATGATGCCTAAACCTTCTTTTTAAAATAAGAAATCTCCCAATTTAAATTCAAACATGGCAACCAGGGACACCCTAGATCCACAACCACTGAATAAATGATTTTCATGTCACCCAACCCAATTTGAAAGGTACAAAAGGGACTTCGACAACCCAAGATGAAATGTGGGAATGCTCTTAATATGCAATATACTTCTCATGTGCATTTAATCATAGTATGACATATAATTATGATGTGGCTCATGGTATAACTTGTTAAAACATCAAGTACAATATGCGAAGTATAACCATAACTTATACAACATAGAATCGAACCATCGGCATGAGTTTATTTCATCAAAAGTATCATTTTCATACACTAATTACTCACAAAGTTCATATAAAGTTTGCATCCTCAAGTCCCACAAGCAACATGCCATTTGTACACTTTAGCTCATTCCAGGTAATTATTTAATTGTTAGTTTTAAAATTGCGACAGTGTTTTGAAGTACTTAGATGTAGATTTAATTTCTGAAATTTTAACACCAATTAGATAAAAATATTCCCTACCACTTTTATATTTATCACTAAGGTCAGATCCTAAGGCACGGAGGTCATTTATTTTATTTAAGTAAAAACCATTCAGCATTGTACAGAGAAAAACACAAAAATTGGGCCTCTGTTGGCCACGGTTTTGGGGCATCAATCCAAGGGCTATGGCTCTGATTTTTTGTGAGATTTTATTTTAAGATGTCCCTTACAAGTTTTATGTTTTGTTCTAAGGCAAGTAGTTTGGAAAAAGTTTGAGATTTTGGCTACTTTATAAAAAGGATCCAATTAGCCTAAAAAGGGTCTGCAGAGTGTGTCTTTAACAGAAAATGCTCAAAACCTTTTGGGTATCATCCGAGGGTATTTTGGTCTGATTGTTGCACAATATTTAGCTTAATATGTTAGCTACAATTTTTATGTTTACCACTTTTGGATTTGGCTTCTAAAAATTTAAGTTTTCTGGTCTCAAAAAAATGTGTGATAGAGAGGTCTGTCAGTCACTAAAACATAACAGTGACTTTAGAAAGTGTTTTGATCTATCAATATTTCATATTTTTGGCTCATTTTTTGTGGAAAGAATGATAAATATGTCCTCTACAAGTTTTATGTTTTGACCCAAGCTCGGTTCTCACTCAGAGTGGTGTTTAGGTCTGCAACTCAGAGTGGTCAAGATCTGACACTCTTTGGCGAAAATGAGATATCTTGAGTTCTACCCAACGAAATCACTTCAAACCAATTTTGTATGAAAGAGAGCTCAAAAAGCTAGGTTTGGCAACAAAAATCCCTTTAAGATCATGGTTGTACATTTAGTTATGTTGTTTTGAAGTTGGTGGCAAAATGTTGGTAAGCCTAGAAAATCAAGTAACTTAGGGTTTTAATAACTTAGCTCATGCGATGTCCATTTTTATTGAGCTTTCTTTGCATGCATGTTATAAACTCACATAAATCAAAACTCCAAAACTTGTTTAAGTCATAAAACTCAAAAATACATACATGCAAACACATGCAAAGCTTGTTCATACATAAACAGCCCATAAACTACTCCTTCGAACAGGTTTTATCTGTGATCCAGGTTTTTGATCCCTAGCTATGAGGGGTGTTCATAGCTTCTTTATTCTCTTTACTTTTTTATCCTGTTAGGGTAGGCTTATACTTTTGTTTGGGTTAGTTTAGTTCCTTTTGTGTATCTTGGATGCATGTATAGGGCTGTTATTAGTTGTCCCTACTGGTTCTCTTTTCCAGCTGTGTTTTTTAATCTTCCACTCGGTTTGGTGCATTTTCCTGTTAACACTTTGTTTTTAGCCTTCCCCATACAGCTTGTGTATGGGATTGTGTGCGTGTGTGGGTGTGTGCGTTGTTGGGTTTTGCTTGTAGTTGGCCAAACAGGTTCAGTTTTGAGGTGTGTTATTTGGATATCTAGGCTCGATTTTTTTCCTGTCCAGCGGGGGTGTCTTCTCTTTTGGATGTTACGGTTTGGCTGTTCTTGGAGGCTGCTGCCTCCTAAAGGGTGGCCCTTTGATCGTTTGGTTAGCCTTTAATTGTGGGCTTGTGAATTTGTTTTGGTTAATGTTGCTTCAGTAGATTTCTATTTGGTGGGGTTGGCTTAGCTCTTTGCTGCTGCGGCTTTTGAGTGTGGCAGGAATTGCTTGGGGCTTTGGCTTTATTCCAGGTCATCTCTTGCACAGGTTTTTGTTCACATTGCTAGCCCGGATTCTGTTTCCATTACTTTTAGGAAGTTATGGGTTTGGCATCCTTGGCAGTTTTTTTGTTTAGGTTTATTTTTTTTTTGAGTAATTAATTTTGTTTAGGTTTATTTTTTTTTTGAGTAATTAATTTTGTTTATGCTCACTCTAGTTGTAATAATCTTCCAGGTTTGTTTTAGTTTGGGTTATAGCTCAGCCTAAAGCCGATTTTTTTGTTGTTGTTTTGGGCTTTGTCCTCTGGTTTGGTTTTATGCCCTTGGGTTTGTAAGGCCTGGGGTGTGTCCCTTGTAATCTTGTATTTTTTTCTTTCTTTTACGTTACAATTAATTACCCAAAAACAAAAAACAACTCCTACGACGCCTTTTTGAGTCATTCTTTGTTTATTTTTCTTATGGTTGATTATAGAGATTGATTGAGGGGTATTTTATGGAAGAATATCAGAAGGTTTAAGGGAGTTTCTTACCTCTTTTGATGCTTAAATGGTTGAGGAAGAAAGGATCTTAGCATCAATGCCCTGTCCTTGATTTCTCCTAGCCTCTCTCCTTCTTCCTTCCTTCCTTCTTCTCTCCTTCTTTCTTTGTAAACACTTAGAAATTTTGGAGGTCTCTCTCTCTCTCACCCTCTCAGCTGAACTATGCATGTAGAGAAGAGTGTTTGGGTGTGTTTTTATAATAAAAATTATAATGGAGATTAATCATTGCAATTAGTTTTAAATTTGAATTTTTCTAAATTCCTATTGGTTGCATGGGAGGTGGGAGTTATTTGAGAGAGATATATATCAAGTTCTTGCAGGTGGGATTCGGCTGGGCTGTTTGGGGAAACTTAAAGGTCATTCTTTTGCATTATTTTAGGGTTTAAATTGTATTTTGGTACCCTTTTGTGGAAGAAAATACATAAAATATTAATTTTATGTATTTTTTTGGTATCTAAACCTACTAAAACATATTATATTAATGTATTTATAATTAATTTAGTATTTTTATGATTTATCATAATTTTGATAACAATTAATTAAATAGGTGTAGGTTTTCAAGCTAAATTAAGCTAGTTTGACTAGAATTGACTTTTTGACTTATTTATTGTGTTGAGATTTTAAATAATTATTTATTTACTTTTTTGACCTATATTATTATATTATCATATATATTATTTGTATAAAAAGTATTGGATCAAAATAATGCTTAATTTATACATCTTTTTCACATTTTTAAGCTTAAAAAGGTAAAAAATATCTTTTTGGGCACATATCCCTAGGTGGCCGGCCATGCAAGGAAAATTTGGTCATTTTTGTTATTATTTTATCTTTTATTAATTAATTATATGTAAATATCTGATTTTGGGCATTCATTGTCAAATTTTAGATTTTTAGAACTTTTTGCTGTGCTATGGGCAAAATGGTCATTTTACCATAATTATGAGAATTTTTATTTTTTAATTTTATATTTTATGTTATTTACTTAATTTAAGTTATTCTGAGACTTTTCTGAGTATTAGGGTTTTGCCTCTGAGTATTTTGCCTTTTTAGAGTTTTCGGATCGAATTAGGGTTTTCGGGTTAATTAAGGTTTCTTCTATTCATGTAGTATTGTAAGTTCTCATTGTCTATCCGTCGCTAATACTAGGGCTTGAGCTAGGTTGTTACAATCTAGATGGTTACTACTAGAGTCCGGGCCGGGGTGTTACAGCTAGTGACGAACCCATGGTGCCTAACCCGTTCTTGATAAACAATCTCCCAAATCATTTTTCAAAATTGGCAACCAAGGACGCCCTAGGTTCACGACCACAAAAGGAATGACTTTCACATAACCCAACCCACAATGATGGGTACAAAAGGGACTCCGACATGCCAAGATGCAAATATGGTAATGCTCATGGTGTATAACACGCGTCACATGTACAACTATACATAGCATGACATCTAAGCATAGTATAACATATGGTACAACTCATTGAAGCATGGAGTATAAGTATATGAAGTACAAGCTATAATTCATAAGACATGGATTTAACTTAGAGGCATGAATTCTAATCATCAAATAATCATTTTCATACACTAATCATCCAACATAATTTAATTAAGGCCTATATTTTAAGTCCCACAACAAAACATGCCACTATACACTTAACAAAATTAAGGTAAATGTTCAACTGTCAATTTAAAATGTATCACAGTGTTTTGGGGTACTTAGACATGGAGTTAAGTTATGATTCTTGGACACCATTTAGATAACAATATTTCCTACAACTTTTATCTTTAACACTAAGGTCAGATCCTATGGTAAATGGGTCATTTGTTTCATTTAAGAGAAAACGATTCAGCACTTTACATAGAAAAATACAGAATTTGGGCATCCATTGGTCTCGATTTTGGGGCATCAAATCAATGACTATGGTTCTAATTGTTGGATATGTTCTGGTTTAATGTGTGCCCTACAAGTTTCATATTTACTTCCAATGATAGTTATTTGGAACAAGTTAATGATTTGGGCAATTTTATAAAACCGGTTCAGTTAGATATAAAAGGTTCAACAGAACCTGGTTACCATAGGGAATGTATAAACATTTTGGGGGACCATCCGAAGGTATCTAGATTTAATGTTTGGTCAGTAAATAGTTTAATATGTTATCTACACTTTTCATAAAAACCACTTTTTGATTTTGTCGCTAAGGATGGGTTTCTGGTCATGCAAAAACATATGACAGAGAGCTCTGTCAGTCACAGATTTGCAACAGTGGATTTGAGGAGTGTTTTGACCTATCCAATGTACAGATTTTAGGCTCATGTTTGGGGACAATAAGACATACTTGTTTTCTACAAGTTTCATATTTTTACCTAAGCTCGGTTCTCATTCTAACCTAAGGTTTTTATGTTTGCAATTTGGGGTGGTCAGAAACTGACACTCTTTAGAACAAATGGTGTATCTCGAGTTCTACCAAATGAAATCACTTCAAACTAATTTTGTATGAACGATAACTTCCAAACCTAGGTCTAGATACAAAAATCACACTTAGAGAATGTTTCTACAATTAGTTATGATAAATCAAAGTTTGGGAAAAAAAGTCAAATTAGCCAAAAAAATAAGGCCTTTTAGGTTTTTGTGTCCTAGCTCATGGTGTGTCAAGATTTAGCTTCATTTCTGTGCATGCATGTGTTTTATACATTAACATCAAAGTTTCAGAACTCATATAAAATGGCCACATGTAACCACACCTAATTGTCATACAAAATACAGACAGTCCATATTTTTTCATCATAACGCCTTTTTATTCGATATTTTGATTCTTATTCTTGTTTGTATTTTAAGAGATGAGTTGAGGGAGATCTTGAGTGAGTATGAACAGAGGGTTTAGAGGTTTT
>JAULJZ010126180.1:0-32103 GCA_032270985.1 Heliamphora pulchella | reverse complement strand
GACACCTCAGGAGATAGAGAGGATGAGAGGTATTCCTTATGCTTCGACAGTAGGAAGTCTCATGTATGCCATACTCTGCACTAGACCAGATATCTGTTATGCCGTTGGCATGGTAAGAAGATATCAGTCTAATCCAGGGGAAGAGCATTGGACTGCGGTCAAGAATATACTCAAGTTCTTGAAAAGAACTAGCGAGTATATGTTAGTGTATCAGGCTGATAGCCTTATACCCCTTGGGTATACAGACTCGAATTTTCAGGCAGATAGGGATTCAAGGAGGTCCACCTCAGGATACGTATTTTCTTAGGGAAAGCACATTGAGGGGAAGTGATGTCACATCCGGGAGACTTTACAGCGTAAAAACGTTGTGGTTTGCATGGTTGCAACTGTGGATAATTTAGCGGATCGTTTTACTAAGGTAAAAGGGTTAGGTGTCAGATGTGTTCCTACATGGCTTTAAGTATAAGTGAGAGATTGTTGAGAATGTATACTGAAAAGTTATGCTTTTTATGTATTTTATTCTAGATCCCTAGCATATTAATGAGAAACATTTGAGATAATTTTGCATTGTAGTTTTATATTTATATTTGTGATGAATGAATGCATAGTCTGTATTTACTGTCCAGTATTGACTCGGTGCGTGCTGCGCGGAAGATCGGGTTAAAGGTTCTGACAGATTGTACAGGTAGGCTTACAATCGCAATGGATCCGGACATTCTATTGGTCTTGGCTAAGTCGAACGGGTCGAATTCAGGTTTAAAGAATTCGATATTCGAGCTCGATGTGTTAGTACACTTGGAGTGTATTGAGCGGGATCAACGAGATGATCGATTCTATACTGACTATATGAATTGATCCACATCCCGTATTATCATGTATTGCACGAACTCTTAATCCCGAAGTGATTGATTAATTGTGTTTAGATGATGTATAGTACTTTGAGTCGTCAATGGTTGGGTACTAGCATTATTTGTCCGAAGATTGATAATCAGCTGACGGAAACCACGTCTGATTTAGGTTGAGGAGTTCTCCCTCGTGTGTTTTGTTTATAGGATTGATTATGCTAAACTTGTACAGTGGGTCTTCAGATTCGGCATATCAAAAGATTAAGAGACGCAGTTGCGAGGAAAAGAGGATAATTAAATCGGGTTGTCAGTAACCTAATTTATTTTTCGGGAATTCATATCTTAAACGTGGAGAGAATTCAGTGCATTTGATAATTGAAAACTCAAGACATAATTTGAGTTAATGCCGGGAGTTCAGTCAGGAACTTTAGTGGAATAAGTTCTGATTCGTGCGAGAAAAGATCTAACTCGGGGGGACAGAGTTAGGGATATCCGATTTTCTCGTACGGTTAGCCCGAGTCCTATACTTCCTCGTGATCCCTCACGTAACCCATTATACGCACGGATAATTTTTTTATCGGTTTCGGTTATTATTTAATTTAATTTGAATGCCGATTTTGCCACCGGGGACGTTCAGTAATTAAATTGAAATGTTAGAGGACGGTTTTAGAATTTGGCACACCTAGGGATTACTCCCTAGGTGGCCAGCCCTAATGGAGGGAGTGGGGATTGATTTTAGATGGATATGTATCTCTTTCTTATTTTATGGGATAGAAAGATACATGTACCATACATATCTCAAGAAATATATGCAAATATATAATAAGAGGCTAAACCTAACCCTAATCTCTAACCTAGCCGCCGCACCCTCACTCTCCTTTTTGGCAAATTATTTTTTCTTTTTGGAGAGAAGTGTGAGAAGAAATTAAAGAGGAGAAAAAGTCTTCGATTGGAATCGGTGCCTACACACCGTGATCGTCGTAGTGCGTTCGGGACATACATGAGAAGGTTGCAAGGTTGTCTTCAACGTATTCGGAATTTATTAAAACTTTTCAACAAGTTTCATAAAGGTATAATGTCATTAAGATTAATATAGTTCGTCATTTTCATGAAAAATGCATACGCCGTTTTTTATGATCACGACGTCGGTTCAAATTTTTTTTTCCGCTCCCAACAAGTTTTTCAGCAGATTTTTTGACAGAAAAATATCATATTTCGAAAGTTTTTCAACGATATAAAACTCGTCAAAAATGGAGCTCAGATAAGGTGGCAGAAGCCGCCTGAAGGCAACGACGCCGACGGTGGCTGGTGGTGGTCCGGCGACTTTCTCTGTCGTGGGGTTGGTTTGATGTATATTCTGATATATACGAGACTGATATAATATATATTGATATATCATATTGTATTAAGAAAACTTGATACAATCAGGACACTGAATCAAATGCGTACAGGGATTGAAACAGCAGATTTTCTTAGGGAGACTAAACACCTCAGTGTTTCACTTGGATTATAAAATCGGGATATATGCATATCGTGTTTATATATATATGAACTGCGTAGATGATTATATATCTGTTTTATTTATCCTGCTGATTTAATTAATTGAAAATTTTAATTTTAATTAAAATATTTTGTAATGAAAAATAAAATTAAATTTTTTTAATTAATTAATTTTAATTAAATAGAATAAATTTAGATATTTTTTTTTCAAAATATCACGTTGAAGATGATTTTTTTCAAATCAGATATCTTGGAAGTACGTGAGAATTAATTTTGAATTTTGAATTAATTAAATAAAAAAATATTTAATCGAAATAAATTATTATTGTTTGGAAAAATGTGCAACGCAAAATAAAATAAATAAATATTTTTAATCACTACCTTAGCTAAAAAGCTAGAGAAAAAACTTTGCATTTATTAAAATTTTATTTGTTACGCATTTAAACACGAAAAGATGATTTGGCGAACCAGAATCTTTGGAATCGTGTACACGGAAAGATGTTTGATTATTTCAGATCGTGTGATTTTCAAAATTAATAAATTTATTTTAATTAAACAGATTTTTATAACCCTCAAAAATATTTTAAAAATCTAAGTAGGAGAGAGAATTTATTCATAGATAAATCTCGCGGTCAATGTTTGTAGGCGATGCAATTAAATCACATGTTTGTAGGCGATGCAATTAAATCCTGCGTGTTGGCAGTAAGGCATTTCTCCCCATAGGAGAAAAAAATTGTCGTATCGCCAGTACAAAACTCATTTAGGGATAATTCTAGATAATTGTTAGTGTTGATCACTTCTCCATCTGAAGGGTTCATTGCAAAGCGATTGATTTGGGATTAGGTGATAGTTAACACTTAACTGTATATAATAGTATTCTCTCCATCTGAGTCACTGCTATTATATGCTGAACCGAAACTATGTCAGCTATTTAATTTTACTTGGCATGGTCAGTTGCCTAGATACTAAAATTAAAAAGAATTGGTCTGTTTGATCTTATGATAGATAGTAGACGTCCACCAATCGTGGCATGCTATTCACAGGTTACCAGGCTGCTGTCGAATTAATTTTAAAATAGTAGAGAGTACCAAATTAAAATAAATTCAAAATTTTGTTCATCATAATTAACGATTTTATTTAATTATGTGATTATCAATATTAAAATGGATTTCAACCCACTCACTTCAATACTAAAAGAAAACAAATTTACAAGACCAAATTTTGTTGACTGAAAAAGAAACTTAGATATAGCTTTAACTACAAATGGTATTCTTTCAATACCAGAAAATGGGTTTATTTCTGAAAAATGTTATTTCTCTAGGCCGAAAGGTGTAAAGAAGAAAAA
The DNA here is from genome assembly GCA_032270985.1 of Heliamphora pulchella. Taxonomy (NCBI): domain Eukaryota; kingdom Viridiplantae; phylum Streptophyta; class Magnoliopsida; order Ericales; family Sarraceniaceae; genus Heliamphora; species Heliamphora pulchella. The sequence goes on along the minus strand of JAULJZ010126180.1, from coordinate 28,413 downwards.
GGTTCAGAAACAAGAAAACACAATTTTTAGGGTAGTTAATGGGCCACGGACTGGTGTAAAAAAGTCAAAAGACATGTTTTCACTACAACCAGACCCGGCACTGGAAAATGCTATGTCCAGTATTTCTCAAAAGGCAGAACAAACAGGTTAATTTCTATTCACTAGTTGTGTAAACATGTCTAACGGTGTTATTTATCGGTACCTGGTGTGTAGACACGGGAGCCACTAATCAGGTCTGCAATTCATTATAAGGGTTCCAAAAAATTCGACAACTTAGTGATGGGGAGATTTACCTACATATAGATAATAATACAAAGGTAACAACAGTTGCAGTAGGAGATGTCACTCTCAATTTTGGTAGAGATCAGGTTTTAATATTGAGAGATTGTCTTTATGTACCTGCCATTATAAGGAACTTAATTTTCATTTCTGGATGGGCTAAAGACAAATATTTGATTTATTTTAAAAACTCTGTGGTTATTAAAGATAATAAACGGGTTATCTGTTCTGGTACATTGGTGGATGATCTTTATATTATTACTCTAATCTCTCCTACACTACAACCGACTAAAACGAATAATACATCTATATTACCATATAAGAGAAAGTTTTCTTTTTTAATGAATCAAACGTTTCTTTAACATTTACGCTTGGGTCATATTAATCTAAAAAGGATAAACATACTAGTAGCAGATTTACCTTTGAGTTCATTGGAAGTGCAGGTACTTCCAGTCTATGAATCTTGCTTAGAGGGTAAGATAACCAAGAGGCCATTTTCAGCCAAAAGCTATAGAGCTAAAGAACCGTTGGAGCTGGTTCATTCTGATGTGTGTAGTCCTATGACAATCCAGGTAACAGGTGGTAGCACAAGCGTTGATTTAAAGTATAAAACCAACCGAAAATGATAGCCGTTGCATACAACCTACATGCATTGCTAACCAAGTCTCAAGGCTAAACAACATGTCTTCAAGGCCAACAGATATAATTTCATTACATGATCCAAATACAAAAAGGTATAAACAATCAATCGACAAAATTACTAAAAACAACAAAAGAGTTTCTATCTTTGCCTCCTCCGGGCTCACCAAGATCAATCCATGTGATCAAATTAACCTAAAAATTTTTCAAATCCCACAACGTGAGCCGAAACCCAATAGAAATAGACTTGCATGAAGTAAAAGAATGACATGCAATCGCGAATTATATAAAAAAACTCGACATCACAAGTCTCAAAACTGTTTTTCATCATTAAAATCACAAGTTTTCACATAATCCCATAACGCCCACAGTTTATCAACTGTAAACAACATGTTATTTTTCCAAACAGGTTTTCACAACCCACAATGATTCCTATATATCGACTCTGTCGCACTAGGGACAAATGTAACAATCATAGACTCTCGTCTATTAGCCTAGGTCCTAGGCATCCAATGACCAGTTAGGTAATGACAAGTTTTATACGGAGCTACAACAACAAACGCCTCCCACTAGGACAATCACTTTATTTACAGGGATTAGCCCGAAGGAACGAAATACCTACTTGTGCAAAATTTTTAGACTTTTACCTAGGAGCAATGGAAGCCCACATACACATACATTGTTACGGCACATCTATAGAATCATTAAAAAGGCACACAGCTCAACTACGAACATGTTTGTAAAATCACACAGCCATGAACAAACATCTAACGGCATTCAACCACGTCGTCCATAAAATCATGGGAATCGACCAATATTTTCAAAAATTTTTTTTCATCCAATCAAATAATTTAAAAACCAATGCTCAACCCCTAGAGTTAGTTCGAGACCACCAAAACCATGTTTTCACAACATATTCATACTTTCACCTGATTTTCAAATCTCTTCTTTTGAAAATCATGCACACTCACATCCACCAACTTTGTAGTAAACCACAAAAACACATAAAATTGCTTTTTATCTAACCAAACAAGGTTTAAACATAAAATTAAACATTTATAGCATTTTAAAACTGTAAAAACACATATAAATTACATGTAGAACTCTTTTAAAACAAAATAGTCTAGAATCTTACCTCCAAGAGTTAAAAACTTAATGCTTCAAGCACCGACGAGAAATCGAAGTTAGCAAAACTCGATTCCATTCGAATGAATATGAAGCCCACCGCACGTATAGGAAGGATCGATTATCCCCATGTCGAGAGTTGCACCCGAACTAAGCTAAAAGATAGAGCGAAGGCAGAGGGTTTGGATGTTCTCTCAATAGGGAAAGAAAGATGCTTATAAGAGAAGTTTCGATGCAAGAACCAATGCCACTAGCTGGTATTTAAGCACCCCAAGAAAACAGAAAATTTTTTCTGATGGGACATCCTACAGGACAGGTATTGAAACCAACGTGCACTCTACGCTAACACATGCATAAAACATATAAAAACATGTTTTTCTATAATGATTAAAAATGAAAACCAACACGTTACATATATACATAACAAAAACAAAAAGAAGTGGGTCTCACATTAAAGCTCTAACTCAAGATTAAGGGGTGGATTGCGACTCATCAAATTTTCAGGTGAGAGTGGTTAAAAATTATAATAAATTGGAATATTTGAAACATGTTTATGAAAATGTTTCTACATCTATATTCCAAATAATGAAATTGTGGATAAATATTAGCACAAGATTCTTCTAGTTCCAAATGTGTTGTTGATTTCACATGCTATCAATTCTAGAAAAACATGTGTTTGAAAGTTAGATGAATGATGCTTATAAAATAATTTTATATGAAAAATATATAATTTTGGTTTAAACTGCAAAAGTACGTAGGTATCCGGCCGATGTGAGTCTGTCCTATATGGGTGTGACTTTGCCTACATAGCATATTTTGCGAGCTATGCTCGTGTGGGTTGCACCTAACATCGGTGATTAAGGAGTGGCCCTCATTCTGCCACACTGTTACATGTGAGTTGTGAATGAGGTTATGATACCATCAGAACTTCTAGTCATACGATAGACAATTATTGTTCATTGTTGAATAGATTCATGTTTGAAAAATTAACAACAATGATTTGTATCTTTTAAGTCTTATTGATACAATTTCAAAATTACAAAATTGTTTATAATTTATAAGGCAAATGTGTTGAGATTGATGTGAAACTCCCTTTTTCCGTTAAGCATGTTGAATTATTTTTCAAAGAGATTTATTTCACTTTCAAACCCAGTACTTGTTTTCTCTATTTTCATTATAATACTAAGTACACTCTTATATTACATTTATGGTTGTAGATAGCAGGTTACGCTAGAAGGTTGGATCACCACAGTCCCGTCTATTACTTGAGCTTGAAGTTTAGTTTATGTGATAGTTTTTTCTCATGATTTGTAATTAGTTTTGTATAGAGATGAAGTTAAATCTCATTATTCTCCTAAATATATTTTCTCTGTCTTCTCCCTTCTTCTTTCTATCTTTCTTTGACCCTAATTGCTACCTTACTATTCAACTAGATATCAGAGCATCATGATCTAACTTTCTCCTTCTTCTTTTTTTCCTCTCTCTGAATCTGTGATTATAAAAAAAAATTAAAAAATTTGCTCCTAGATGATCGACTAGTCCCGATCTATGCTTGCATGATTTTTTTCTTATTGTTCTCGATTGTTGATGGTTTTTTTATATTTTTCTTATTTTTGGCGCCAATGGCTTGTTCTTCGTGGATCACGATTTAGAGCCTCTGATCTGGTCTTTTGTTGTAGCGATCTCTCTCATGAGTGATGAAATCATCTCTACTGGCCCTCTAGGGCATCGATTTGTTGATTTGAACACTATTGACAAGGATTCGAAACCCAATTGTGTCGACGGCAAAAACCCTAGGCGCTGAATTCACTATTTTTGGTCGCAACATGTTTTGGTCTCCTCTCATATGCTTGTTTTGGTGCTCATAAACTTGATTTGGACTTTATTTCTTTTGATTCAACTTGAATCGTTGGTTTCGATTGACTGGGATTTCACTTCTGGCGCTGACTACTATTTTCTTTAGATCTAGTTGGTTGATTTGGTCTTTTGACTTAGATTTAAGTTCAATTTTGCGATTTTAGGGATCGATTTTGAGATGTCGTACTCGATTTTGAGATCTCGTTGGTCGATTTAGTGTTTCGCTTGGATTTGAGTTCGACTTGGTTCTCAATAGTTTGATTTGGTTTTTTTTTTCGTTTGATTTGGGAGTTTGATTTGGGGATCTCAGTTTGTTTTTTTTTTTTGGGTCTTTTAGTTCGATTTCTATTTGATTTGGGGATTTCAATTCGATTTTTTGTATTCTGCTTGGGGATTTCGACTTTCGCAATCTGTGATTTGGTATTTTGCTTAGGGATTTCAATGACTTTGTTTTTTACTGCCGACTTCGTCAATCTGATTAGCTTGTGGATTATTGGGATTTGTCGCATTTGGGTTTTTAATTGGATTAATTTGATTTTGCCCCAATTTGTCACACGATCGCAACTATTGGTTTGCTCTTCTTTGGATTTAGTCTCCTCTCATCTGCTTGGTTTACTATAGCTAAAGTAAAAACTTCTTTTGATGCAATCCATGTTCAGATTAGCGAGCTTGTTCGAACCTTGTGTGAGATTCTGCCGACCTCTTCTACTACTATCTTAGCTAATTCAGGTAATATTGCATGTGCGGTTCTTACTTCTCCATCTTGGATAATTGATTCAGATGCTCGTTCTCATATGTCTGGTAATCCATCTATTTTCTCTCATTTGACTCCTATTAAGCATTATATAGTCTTAGCTGATAGCTCCTCTCGACCGGTTCATGAGCAAGGTGTCCTTCATCCATCTCTTTCTTAGGCATTATCTTCTAGTCTTTATATTCTTGATTTTTCTTTTAACTTACGGTTGGTTAGTCAATTCACTAAATCTATTCATTGCTCTGTAACCTTTTTTCCTACTTCTTATGTCTTTCAAGATCTCAAGACCAAGAAGATGATTGCTTCGGGGCATGAGAAGAACGGGCTCTATTATCTTAACATTGTTTCTAATAATCTTTCTCATACTTTATCTGCCTTAAGTGCTACCACTTCACCTGTTCAGTGGCACTTTCACTTAGGCCATCCTTCAATAGCTAAGCTTAAGTTGGCCATCCCCAACTTACCTCTTGTGTCCAGTTTCGAGTGTGAAGCATGTTAATTAGGCAAGCATCACCGTATTTTCTTTCCCAGTCGTAGCCATCATTTTCAGTCCAAGTCCTTCGATGTTATCCATAAAGACATCTAGGATTCTTTTCAAATTCTAAGTATTAGTGAGTATTCTTATTTTGTTATCTTTATTGATGATTACTCTCGTATGACTTGGCTTTTTTATTGAAACACTGGTTTGAATTGCCTCATGCTCTCTCAACATTCTATAATGGAATTTTTACTCAATTTGGCAAGCGCATCAAAGTTATTTGACCTGATAATGCGTTAGAATATATGCAGTCTACTATTGCCTCCTTTTGTGTCAATCGTGGTATTATTCATCAGATGACTTGTGCTCACACGTCACAGCAAAATGGCATTGCTGAACGCAAGCACGGTCATCTGCTAGATGTTGCTCGGATATCATTGTTTAATGTCCATGTTCCAAAAAACTTTTGGAATGATGATGTCCTTACTACTTGTTATCTGATTAATTGTATGCCTTTGGTTGTTCTTGATCGCCAGTCTCCTTTTTCATTATTATATCCTAACTCTCCACTTTTCTCATTCACTCCTTGTGTTTTTATGTTGAACTGCCTTTGTGCAAGTAATTGATCTTGGTAATAATAAGCTATCCCTTCGCGCACGTGTGTCTTTCTTGGATACTCTTATACTAAAAAAGGATATTGGTGCTATCACCCAAAGTCCCATTGATACTTCGTGAGTGCTGGTGTGACCTTCTTCGAGTCCACTTCCTTCTTCACTTCTTTTGGTGACCAACTTTCTTCTAATCTCATCTGTTGTCGTGAGGGGGAGTCTCTCTCTTCTCTTACTTTTTCTCTACCTCTCTCTATGGAACGATTTTGTCCATCTACCCACCTTTGCAGGTTTATCATCAATCCCAAGATAGGCTCATCGTCTCATATGGCCCGAATTTTTCATCTTCTCCAGTAGAGTACTTAGGTCCTCCGCTCCTAGTTCCAACGACTTACCGGTTACTCTGCGCCGAGGTAAACGTACATGCACCAAACATCCTATTGCCCACTTTGTGTCTTATGCTTGTTTGTCATCTTGTCTTCATTCTTTTACTTCTACTTTGTCGTCCATTTATATTCCTACTTCTTACAAGCAAGATGTGTCCATGTCTAGCTGGAAACTTGCTATGGACGAGAAAATGCATATCCTTTATAAGAATCAAATTTAGAAACTTACCAATCTTCCACCTGAGAAGCAAGCAATGGGATGTCGTTGGATCTATATAATAAAGCACCTTCTAAATGGTTCTATTAAGCATCTCAAGGCACGTTTGGTCGCTAAGGGCTATACTCAGACTTACAACATTAATTACTTGGAGACCTTTTCTTTAGTGTCTTGCCTTAACTCTGTCTAGATCCTTCTTCCTATTGTTGTTACTCGCTCTTGGCTATTACATCAACTTGACATTAAGAATTCCATTCTTCATGGTAATCTTTAAGAAGATGTCTATATGGATCAGCCTTCTAGTTATGTTGTGCTGGGCAATGAGCATCTTGTTTATTGTTTGTGTAAGGCTCTATTTGGTCTAAAACAATCTCCTCGTGTCTGGTTTGATCGCTCCACTTATGTTGTCATTACATATGATTTTCGACATTCCACATCTAATTATTTAGTTTTTGTTCATCACTCTTGTACTGGTACTATTGTGTTGATCATTTATGCTGATGATATTATTATTTCTGGTAATGATTCTACTGGTATAACTGCATTAAAATGATATTTGGCTCATCATTTTCATACCAAGGACTTAGTTGCTCTTTATTACTTTCTTGGGATTGAGGTTGCTCGTTCCTTTTTAGAGATCTCTTTAGTCCAACGTAAGTATACTATTGATTTTCTCTTTGAGATTGGATTACTCGGTGCTCATCCGGTTGATACCTCTATGGATTCTACTGTTAAGTTCGATACTGAACAAGGAGAACCATTTCTAAATGTTGGTAGTTATCGGCAGCTTATTGAAAAATTAATTTACCTCACAGTCACCTATCCTGATATCACATATGTTGTTGGTGTTGTTAGCTAGTTTACGTATGCTCCTCATCAACCACACCTTAATGTTGTTTATCGTATTCTTCGCTACTTGAAACGTGCCCTGGGTTGTAGATTACTATACTCTCAGTAGACACCCCAATTTGACCCCGCCTAATCTTAGGCGAATTCGATGATGAAAACAGGTGGAATAGTGCCTCGGTATGATCCTCGGAAAGTGATCCAAGCTTTGTATTTGAACCCAAAACCTTCGAACCAATGAAATTTTGACGAACTAACGAAACTTGTTGCCCAAGTAAGGCGACCACCATGTTCATTGTGGCGTCTGCCAATAGAACCTCTTGGAAACCCTAACCAAACGTGGTGACCACCACCTTTCATTGTGGCGGCCGCCAACTCCCATCATGGCGACCGCCATAGAACTTTGTGAAATCTTTCAAAAACATGGCGACCGCCAACTTGCATTATGGCGACCGCTAACTCCAAATGGTCTGACGTGTCCCTAAAACGTGGCTGCATCTCATTGGCTGATAAACTCTATAAATACCGTACCTTTGGTACGTTTTTAGGAGGAGAAAATGAGTGTGAGGTTTTGAGAGTGAAATTCTGCCGAGTTGCCGAGTAATTCCGAGCTCCGACGCCGAAATCCTACCAAAATACCGAGTCCCGATCCTTCAATACCTACATTTGAAGCCCTAGCTTGGAATCACCATCCGAGGATTGAAGCGTATTTCCCAATTTGAGGATTCCACGACTCAGGTACCTTGTTTGGATCCCCGGTCTTTCTAACTCCATTTCCCCCCTTTTAGACTGACTGGATTAAAATTCAATTTGAAATTGCCTATTCTTTTCATTTATATAATTAATCTCGTTTACATCATATAATTTAGTTATTTTTTTACTTCTTTAGTTATTAATTTTCTCACATTCACACTTAACACATTTGTTATTTTCTTTAATTAATTCATTAAAATAATGCTAATATATCTCTAGCAATTACAACTTACTAATGTTGTTAATTGTTATAATATAAGCACTTACATGAAAATAATTGTAATTATCAATATTGCACCTATTTAATCGCTAATTTTTACTTAATGTTAATTTAGTTCTTTCTTTATTGGTACTTTGTTTCTTTTATTTTTCTTTTAATTTAATTTTCTAGCATTAGTTACATTCCTTTTTTCTATTAGTCTAATTTTCGTTTATTAGCATTTTGTTTTCTTTTTTTTTCTTGAACCATTAATTGAATGCTCCATTTTATTTTTCCTTTTAACTTAGTATTTCTTTTATAGTTTTCATTTTTCATTTCTTTCATTTTTCTTTCAATACTAATGTAATTTTTTTTCTAGTATTTTATTTGCTTCCTTATAATGTTTAGTATTTTTTTTAAATATTAATTAATCTTTGACACTGACATGTCATTTCTTTTCTTTTTATGGTAATGTAGCTTTATTTTTCTTTTAATGTTTCATCCTATTATTTTTTCTTTCCTTTTAATGTTAGCTTAAATTAATTTCTTCTAACATTTCTTTTCTTTCTCTTTTCTCTTAATATTAGTATAATTTCTCTTTTAACACTTATTCTATCATTATTTTTCTTTCATTTTATTAAATTCAAAAAATCATAAAACGTTCTTAAGCTATATTTAGTTTTTTTCTCTTTTGTTTTCTTTTTTTTTTATGAATAGTTAGGTTTTTTTAATAGTTTAAATAAACATTTTTCAATCTTTTCATTTAGTATTATTTTCTTTTACAAACTTCTTCTTTATTTTTTCTTTCTTTAAATTCTCAAGCTCTCTTTTGCATAACACTCTTATTTTTGTTTTATTTGTTAGTAAATTTTTTTTTTAGAACTTACATACTTCTTTTATTTTTATTATTTTTTTCATCATGTTAATGTTAACTTAGCTTATTTGTCAATGTGCATATTTTAGTTTTCTTTTTTAAATTTGGTCTATTTTAGTGTATTTCTTGTTAACAAATCTTGTTTAGGCAATTTTGACACTTTCTAGTATGTCTTTTTATTATTATTCTTAAATCATGGCAATTTAGTTCATTTTAATGAAATTACATACGGGTGTGTTCCATGTATCCTTTTAGTTAAAAATTTCATGTCTTAGAATTTTACCCCTTTATTTGCTCTAATTTGGAGTGCTATGTCATATCTTATGTATTTTTCATATTTAATTTTGGATGTTCTCTCTTTACCTCCATTTTTTTATTTGCATGCATTTGAGAAATTCTATTAAAGAATTAATGATGATTAGTAGAGGCCAACCTTATGGTTGGGCGAACGGGGTGCCTAACACCTTCCCCGATTCGTACCTTAGCCCCCGAACCCTCTTTCTCCGGTTAACATTTTAAAGATCAGTAGCCAATTTTATTTTTCTTTGTTTTTCTCAAAAAATTAAGTGGAGATACTATTTTCAATAAGAGGGGTTTTCAAAATTTATTTTTTAAGGTGTTAAAATTTTTTTTTAAATAATCTTTGAATTCCATATTTTTGGCCATTTTTTAAAACCCCTCTATCCGAGTCATACAGTATTTTCTGGCGACTCTGCTGGGGACTGGATTCCAAAATCAAATAAGAGTGCTAGACTCGAAAATATCATTGGTTCTTAATAAAATTTCTCATTGGCATTTTCGCATGCATATGCATTGTTCTTCAAACCCCCCTGCCTGGTCGACTTGATGCCCTGAATGTTAATCCATTACGGGGATTGTTGGGAAGACGGGCAACCCTTACTGACTGTACACTATCATAGGTGCAGTAAAAGAGTCCGGACGTACTGTTTGACCATGTTCTGCATGGGAGGTATATACCCAAATCTTTTCAGAAGGTACCCTTTTTAATTGATCAAAATCGACCTTTTGCATATAGTGAACTCAGAATCCCCCAATTAGGTGTTGCTAACCCTAGTAGGATTATGTATTTTTCTTTATTGTATTTTTTTTGTATATTATTAGGATTATTTTGATTAAGTTTAGGCTAGCTCTTTCTTCGGGTTCGGCCCGAGTTTTCTGTTATCCTTTGCGTAGGCTAGCTTTTCCTTCGGGTTCTTAGCCGGGTTTTGTTTTTCACCATATTAAATTTTTCTTACCGTAGTTTTCTTCCTGAGGCCATGCCTGTGTTTTGTTTTAACACTTTTGGGGGAGTTTCTCTCTCCTCTGAGATCTTCCCAAGTCGTTAGTTCCCTCCCCCTTAACATAAGCTCGTTTCCTCCAAACCTCGACATAGGCTCGTTTCTTTCAAACCCTTGTAATACCCGTGAGAATTATTTTCTTGCAAACCCTCATTTTAGATGGACTTTCCCTCTAGAATTTAGTTGTTTCCCCCTCTTAACCGTCTTTTTGGTTTTTGGGTTATCCTGTTGTGCCGCCAGCACGAGCCCAATAGGGGCATTGTTTCCGTCTCCGTGTTTATCTGCTCATGATCCACTATTTTGGGAATTTAAGATATTTGCCACATGTTGCGAGAATGTTTGCCCAAGAAGAGTCTGATACTAGTTACTCTGTTTTTGGGATCCATGTATTCTCTATGAGTTTACCATTGAGCCGAGAAAAGTACAGTCAGCGCGTATTTGAGAAAGATCAGTGACAAGAAGACTCTGTAGGGTACCCAAACAATCAGTTGACATGGCAAAAAATAAGGTGAATCTAACAGCCCTAATGAGGGCAATCGCTGATATACAATGAGCCGTAGAACAGCAGACCCAGGCTCAAATGCAATGTCAGGCACAGATTCAGGATATTTAGGCCCGTATCTCTATTGTGAATGGACAACTAGATGACACGAATGAGAATGCCAAAGACTTTTGGGATGACAACCAGGTCCCCGATGGACCGCAAGTCACCACCACAGAACCCTCGTCAGGTGATAGTTGACGAGAAAAATACTGCACAGTCTAGTGAATCTGCACTAATTGAGAAGATCAACAGAATGGAAATGGTCCTCAGAAAAGCCAAGGGAGTTGAGGAATATATGCTCGATATAGGGGAACTCTGCCTGTTCTCAAATGCTAAATTGCTATAAAAGTTAAAAATGCCAAAAATGGAAAAATTTGACGGAACAGGAGATCCTAGCATTCATCTCTGAATGTATGTTGGTATCATGTCGCTAATCAGGATTGACGATCAGTTGAAGGCACAACTCTTTCACCGATCTTTTTTTAGGGCAGCCTAAAAATGGTTTCTCTCCCTTGATATAGCCAAAACTAGAACTTGGAAAGACATAGCAACAGCTTTTATCAGCCAGTATAGTTACAATGTTCAACTGGATGTAACTACCCAAGAGCTCAAAACAACCCGACAGGAGAATCGAGAGTCTTTTTTTGATTTTTTGACCCAGTGGAGGGGCAAGGGGGCTAAGATGACAAACCGGCCCTTTGAGAAAGAACAAGTAAGGATAGTGGTGAAGAACTTGCAATCCCCGTTGAAGCGTTATTTGATCATGCATCCACTCTCTACATTCGAGCAGTTGTTTAATGCTGGGGCTCAGATAGAAGATGCAATTCAGTCTGGAATATTGAAAAGACCAAGCCAAGCCAGAAGCCCAGAAGAACTTTCCCCACAAATAACCAGAACCAATCCGCTACCACCAACCTCGTGTCCCGCTCAAATGAGGTAAACCTGCTGAACCCATCCTCTTTCGCCCAGCAATCTAGTAATGCCCAACAGTCAGATAACAGCCAACAGCAATAGAGACCAAGGAGGGTGTGTACTCTCCTCAACATTTTTTTATCCATCGCCCTGAATCGACTCGTCGAGAAAGGGCTCATCAAACCATTAGACCCCATGCCTGTACCCGATCCCCTGCCGCCAAGATTTAATGTTCCCAATATTGCGCCTTTCATCAAGGCCATGGGCACCTAACTAAAAAGTGTATGAGGCTGCGTCATGAGATCCAAAATCTCATTGACAACAAAGTGATCCTGCCACCATTCGCTGCTCCAAAATCGAACGTAACGACTAACCCCTTGCCGAACCATGCCAGGCAAGCGGGGATAAATTACATATCTTTGGGAGAATTGGAGGACCTGAGCCAATATATCTGTTCAGCATGCCTACCACGCCCTCGTGTTTTGTATATCGAGGATCAGACAGCATGCTCATTCATGATGATTAGAGGCAACCGAGACAGGATGGAATAATGGAATGATAATGCTTGGGAATGATATCAATCGATAATCCAAGCCTACCAACAAGAGGAGGAGCACGATGAAGAAGATGACTGGCCATTGGATTACCCAAGTCGACCTTATGGGTTTGGCCATGTGTTTGATGGAATCACCATCCCCTAACTTTTTAAGGAGGAAGTAGATGTCAATGAGATGCAGTCCTACTGGCAAGTAAAAATCATGTTAAAATCTGATGGGGACGAGTGGCTTGATTTCTGGGCTGCTCAGGAACAGCAAGTGAATTTTATCGAAGAGGACATCTAGGAGGAGGTTGATAATACATGGGCTATTGAAGATGACAAGAAAAAAAGGGAAAGGGAAGCCGTTAGTGACCTAAGTGATTTATGGGCCTTTGAAGGCTCTCTGCACGTAGGCAAAATGAGACAGCTTGATAATGTGATGCCGAGATTGTGGGATCCTGAAGATGGCGTGGATCACCTAACTAGAAGTGGACGACATTTTAAGCCAGCTCAGCTAGAAAAGGGACAGCCAAGTAGAAAAGGGAAAGAAACAGAGCAAGAGGAGGAGGATGATGCTGTATTGAGACAGTTGAAAAAGACGCAAGCCAACATCAGTATTTGGGACTTATTGATGGCTTCACACAAGCACAGGCAAGCAATTTTGAGGGTGTTGAATAAGGCTAGTGTCCCGATAGGTGCAACCCCTGAGCAACTCATTGGGCTTATTCTGCCAGCCATCGAACCAAAAGTTATTTTCTTTTCTGATAAGAATTTTCCCACTGAAAGAAAAAGTCACAACAAGCCGCTTCACATCATCGTTAAGTGCCTAGAAAAATGGGTCCCGATAACCCACAATGATAATGGGTCAGCCTTGAACGTTTGCCCATTGAGATGAGGCCAGACCAGTTCACTCCCTACAATCAAGGGGTTCACGCCTATAACAACACAAGAAGAGATGTACTAGGACTGGTGTCGTTCGCCGTTTCAGTAGGACCTCTGGAGGCAACGGTTGAGTTTCACGTGCTAGACGTGCTGGCCTCCTTCAATCTGCTGCTGGGCAGGCCGTGGCTGCATGATCCAAATGTCCAGGCGGTACCGTATACCCTTCACCAAAAACTAAAATTGATAAAGAACGAGGCGGTTTTGCCTATCCATGGAGAAGACAGCATTTACCCCCAGAGAGGTGGAGAGGGCACAACTCTATTGGAAGTTCAGCATAGTGAAGATGATGTGTTGCTTAGTGATTTTCGATTCGATGAAGAATAGGCTGTTCAGATACTGATGAATGAAGAAGAAAAGTATGTCAACCCACGGGCTGTAACAATGACGAGGAAAATGCCCTTCTTCCCGGGTATGGGATTGGGACATAAACTGCAGGGAATCTCATAACCCATTCAGGTATTGCCGACTTCGCACCGTTTTGGTGTTGGGTATGAGCCAACGGAATAAGATCTAGATGGGCCTAGAAGGGGGCGAAAGGCCAATTATTCTGGGACACTCAATAGGTACTTCGTCAAGGAAGGGGAAAATTTCCCATATTGTGATTTTTCAGAGCCGTGGATTAACAAAGAAACTAATCAAAAACGGTGAGGGTTTGAGATCTTTTTCAACCACCAACTGTCTGACACGGAAGAAGAAAAAACAGTGGAAGGAGAGAAGAAAGAAAAGAAGGTTAAGGAAGAAGTTTGGGCCGACAAACTCGACGGTACTGGCCTGGGAGTGCAGTTCAACGAAAAGATGGCTCAGCTGCATATAACTGAATCAGACTACTTCATGATGGGCTTCAGCGCACCGGCAGATTGCGCCAAGCTTATCGTCGATACGGCAGCAAAAGAGGTGAAGAATTGGACCATCGAGTCTGGTGATGTACACATTGTCTATCCTGAGTCCGAAATTGAGTCGAAGTCTGTAGTCAAGGGCACATCTGTTGGTGCTCATCTCCATGCTTTTACCATTGAGTTTGTAATCCCCTCTATTTTTAATGAAATGAATAGGATTTTCGGTTACTCTGCTTTGTTCGATTTATTTCATACGCTTTTTAATGATTTTGAGTTCAACGGGGATATCCCCGAAGAAATAAAACTTTTAATAAAAAGAGAAGAAGAAATGCGTGCCCAACCAATAATGAAAGAAACTTTGTCAATAAATCAAAGTGATGAAACTAACCCGCAAAATGTTCAAATTGGCTCTTCTTTATCCTTAGTTGAACAAGAACAATTAGTAACTTTATTAAAAAAATTCAAAAATGTATTTGTATGGTCTTACGAAGATATGCCCAGAATTGGCCCCGATATTGTCCCGATATCCCCTTATACCCTGATGCCAAACCGGTCAAACAAAAATTACGACGGATTCGGCCAAAATGGGCTCTGAAGATCAAACAAGAAGTTGCCAAACAGATCAGTGCTGGATTCCTGATAGTAACTGAGCATCCAAAATGGGTGGCTAACATTGTTCCGATACTGAAGAAAGATGGTCATATCCGAGTCTGCGTAGATTTTCAAGACCTCAACAAAACTAGCCCGAAAGACGATTTCCCACTACCACACATTGATGTCTTAGTCGACAGTACTGCGGGGAATGCCTTATTATCATTCATGGATGGCTTTTCTAGGTACAATCAGATTTTGATGAATCCCGAAGACAGAGAGAAGACGACATTCACCACACCTTGGGGCACCTATTATTATCGTGTGATGCCGTTTGGTTTGAAGAATGCAGGGGCAACCTATCAAAGGACTGCCACTACCTTACTACATGACATGATACATAAGGAGGTTGAAGTGTACATGGACAATATGATAGTCAAGTCCAAGGATCGGGAGGGCCACATCGCAGATCCGCGAAAATTCTTTGAAAGGATTCAAAAATACAAAATGAGGCTCAATCCGTAAATGTGTGCATTTGGAGTCACTATCGGGAAAATGCTTGGATTCAGGATCACGCAACGAGGCATTGAAGTCGACCCTTCAAAGATCAAAGCAATTTTGGAAATACCTCCTTCGAGGACGAACGAGAAGTCAGGGACTTTTTAGGTAAAATACAGTTTATCAGTCGATTCATCGCAAAACTAATAACTACCTGTGAGCTGCTCTTCAGTTTGCTGAAGGAAGGAGTCAAGTTCGAATGGGATCAGAAATATCAAGATGCCTTTGAGGTTGTACATCAGTACCCATAGAACCCACCTGTTCTAGCTCTTCTCGAACCTGATAGGCCATTGATCCTCTATTTATCAATAACCGGTTCAGCTATGAGATGTATGTTAGCACAAGAAGGTGAAATTGGACTAGAAAAGGCTGTCTACTACTTAAGCAAGAAAATGATAGGGTCAGAAGTACAATACACACTGCTGGAGAAGACATGTTGGGCCTTGGTTTAGGCTTTCTAAAAATTAAGACATTATAAGCTGTCTTTCACAGTGAACATCATCTCCCGGATGGATCCGTTGAAGTATCTGTTCGAAAAGCCAGCACTGACAGGAAGGCTGGCTCGATGGTTGCTGCTATTATCAGAGTTCGATCTAAAGTACGTCACCCAAAAGTCAGTCAAAGGCAGGGCATAGGCAAAATTCTTTGCCGATCAACCAATTGAATGAGGCGAAGACACGGAGTTCTAGTTCCCGGACGAACAGCTGATGAGAGTCGGGGATGACAAGTGGACTTTATATTTCGATGGTGCATCCAATAAATATGGCTTTGGAATAGGAGTCCTCCTTGTCACTCCTGATGAATCACACGTTCCCTTATCATTAAAGCTCAACTTTGAATTCACCAACAAACAAGCTGAGTATGAAGTATGTTTAGCTGGATTGGAGGCAGCCCTGGAACAAAGGGCAAGGAAACTGAAAGTCATTAGAGACTTAGCACTGGTAGTTTCACAAGCAAGGAGAGAATGGAAGGTCAGGGATTTAACCTTGATTCTCTATCATCAAGAACTAGAAAAGCTGATACCGTGCTTTGAATCAGTGATTTTCACCCACGTGCCAAGACTGTAGAACAAGTTCACTGATGCACTGGCCACCTTAGCATCCATGATTGACATACCATCCGGGGTTCAAATGAGACCTTTGACAATCGAGCAGAAAAGAAGACCAGCATACGAGATGACAGTCGCGATCGAGGAAAGCACTGATAATCTACCATGGTATTTTGCCATTCAGAACTTCGTAGAGAAAGGAGAATATCCCAAGTTTGCCAACAGAAAGGACAAAAGTGCAATACAACGGTTATATGCACAGTTTGTCCTCTGCGGTGGTAAACTATACAAACGAGGACATTATGGTGTCAATAAGCTATGCGTAAACACTGAAGAAGGCCAAAAGCTGATGAAAGAGATTCACGCTGGGGTCTGTGGGCCGCACATGAGTGGAAATATGTTAGCCAAGAAGATCCTACGACCGGGATATTTTTGGATGACGATGGAGATGGACTGTATACAGTTTGTGCAGAGGTGTCACACATGTCAGATTCATGCAAACCTTATGCATGTTCCCCCGTCTCAACTGTATAATCTAACGTCACCATGGCCGTTCTCAGTATAGGGCATCGACGTGATTGGCAGAGTAACACCGAAGGCATCCAATGGACATGAGTTTACCTTAGTGGCCATCGACTATTTCACCAAGTAGGTGGAAGCAACCTCCTACTCGGTATTGAAAGCCACCCACGTTGCTAAGTTTATCAAGCAAAACATCATCTGCCGGTATGGAGTCCCACATGAGGTCATCTCAGACAATAGCTTGCATTTTCAAGGGGAGGTCTTAGATCTTTTCGAAGAATACCGGATAGTAGCTCATAAGTCTTCATCCTATCGGCCGCAGACCAATGGAGCAGTCGAGGTAGCCAATAAGAATATTAAGAAAATTCTACAAAAGACGATTAACTCACTTAAGGATTGGCCAGAACATTTATCGTTTAACCTTTGAGAATACAGAACGTCAATCAGAACTTCAACAGGAGTTACGCCATACTCTCTAGTATACGGGATGAAAACCGTGCTCCCCATTTAGGTGGAAATTCCTTCACTAAGAGTAGTGACCGAGGCTAACATCTCAGAAGCAGAATAGCAGAGGAACCGGATGGAAGAGCTGCTCTTGTTCGATGAAAAAAGGCTACAGGCTTTATTTCATGTACAAGGTTACCAAAGGAGGATAGCTCGAGCTTTCAACAAAAATGTCAAGACCCGAGATCTCAGAGAAGGGGATCTGGTTCTTAAGAAAGTCAGAGTTCCTATTTTTGACCCAAGAGGCAAATTCAAGCCAAATTGGTCTGGGTCGTTTCTCATTAAAACCATCATGACCAGTGGTGCAGTCGTTTTCATGGACTTGGATGGCAATGTGTTCTCCACTCTAGTTAATCTAGATCAGCTCAAAAAATACTATCCTTGAGGTAAAAATAAAAAGGAAATAAAAAGCTCATTCCGTTGAAAATCGAAAAGGCAACTCAGGTAAAAGTTAGAGCGACCCGCAAAGCTGAAAACCCGAAAGGGCGACCTTGGCAGAAATTAGAGCATCACAAAAGGAGAGTGTCAACACCCAGCGAAAATCGAACACGAACTACGTTACGGCCTGATTCCATCTTTTTGGGATACGTAGGTAGCTTCTTTTAAAGGAGTCCGGCCACATTCTTTGTCTCTAACCATTTTGAATCAAACTAAGACCAATGCAAATTAATTCTTGAATTCTGATAATAAAGTCATTAAAGTTTTGGATAAATTTAAACCATCTTAAACATAAAGTGGGAGTTTGAGATTATTTCGATCAGAATAACAAAGTTTTGAATAAAAGGAGGGGCACGCAAGTCCCAAACTCTACAAACAAAATAAGGAAAAACTATAAAATTTTCGAAACAAACCAAGATGCCTCAAGTTCTCCTTTTTTTTGTTGCTGGTGTTTCTTTTTCTGTATCTACTTTCTCTCGATCCTGCATTTGCCATGTTTTGTATTCAGCGAAAAGATCAAAACACTACAACTCATGCATCTCCATCAATGAGCAAGACGGCCAAGCATCTTGAGATGATGATAGAAACTGAGCCCGTCATATGGATGAGAACAGACGACCTCAAATGTTGGGGAAGATGATCTGGTTGCGACCAAACTGCCGCATGATCCGATGGGGGTAATAAAAGGTAGTCTGACGTAGGCCAACAAACAACACACTAGGGTGATCCATAGTGGTCAGAGTCATAGCGAGAATCCGCCACCAAGAGCACTGCCAGGTAATGTCTGGGTCAGTCAGAGAAGAAAGATACTGTCGCCAAGATGCCTCAGTGTCACATATCTAATAACGTGAGCGGTAAAGGAAGGCAGTGGCATTGTGCTTGTCAGTGGGAGGCTTCTGTACGAGATTTATCTTCTCCATCAGCCAGATCTATAACAAGAGTTAAAACAGTAAGAGAAAGGCTTTGTAATATGATAGAGAACTTGATGCAGAGGAAGATGTTAAGCTCACCTGAAGAAGTAAAGAGCTGCCAGCGAAGGTAGTGGTCTCACCACGATGAACAACGTCCAAACCCAGTAGTGTCTCAGCTACAACAAGTGGCACGAAGTCTTTTTCCATCCACATTTGGCCAGCAATGTCAGCCAGGGAACAACTAACCTGCCCATCGGAAGGGACAAGTAGATACTGGGTAAGGAGACAGAAGCAAAGTGCATAACGACGCCGCAACTAAAAGTCTAGATCGTTGAGGTCACTAATAGGATGAAACATCTCAATAAGCCATGGGATGTCAAGACAGTCGCCCGAGATCAGAAGAGAAGCCTCTATCCTGGAGAGGCCACAAAATTGCATCACCTGCTAACGAACTGAGAGGAAGGGAGTAGGAACGACAACAGAACTCTGTGGAGTCAAATCCAAGATGGCAGCGAACTTCTCTACAGTCAGACATAGCTCCTCAAGGCCGAATCGAAAGAAGTGGGACTGTGGGTCCCAAAGCTGTGCGGCGACCGCCAATAAAAATCTGTTAAGCTTAACGGTCCTCAGTAAGAACAGGGCATGAAGGCCAAAGGGGGCAAAGTTTAAACGTTCAATGTGGGAAAATGCCTCAATCCATGGAGAAAGTGGGGCTGCCATCTGAGTGTAAGTAACAGCAACTAGAGCCTCTAGGTCATTATTTATAAGGTTGAAAAAGGCGAGAAATCTAAATTTCGGCAAAAGGCCCATTCAAAGTGGCGACCACCGTCTTGAAAGGGGCGACCGCCAACTCTAAAAAGCATAGTACAGTGACGTCATTCCTTTGACTAGGCTACCGCCGAGTTGACATAGGAGACCGCCAGGTTAACAATTATGAAAAATGGAGACCGCCAGGTTGTATTATGGCGACCGCCATGTTGTAACATGGCGGGTGTAATAAGGCAATAAGTGGCACGAAGGCCCAAAAATGCTTTAAAAAGTAGCAGAATGTATCAAAGTATAACTGGGGCACACAGGTCCAATAAAATGGTAAAGGGGGGCACGCAGGCCCGTAAATGTATCAAACTAGGGGACGCAGGCCCATCAAAATAAAATGTATCAAAAAGGGGGGCTCTCTCTCACTCTCATATATGCCTCGGGCAGACTCGGCGAGAAGGACCGGCCTCTTCAGAGCTGTCGTCCTCAAAAAGTCTGTCAAAATCATCGCCGTCGTCACTGCCAGAGGAGGAGGAGGCAACTCTGGAACGACTCCGGGCAGAAGATGCAGATCCTTGAGAGCGGGCTCGGGAAGAAATGTGGGACCCACGACCACGTGCCGGAACCGGGGCAGGAGGCTAAGCAGGGGCTGGTGGCGGTACTACACCGGCAGCAGCTGCCGGTGCCTGAAAAGAGAAGCAGGAATAAGAATGAAGTACAGAATATGATAACAAGGCACAGGAAGAGATATTCACTAGCGAGGGAATGAATGGACCCCAGCTGCCCGTAAGGTGGCATCCTACTGGCGGACAAGGGTCCGCAGGCCGCTCACCACTAGCATGAGGCGATCCAGCCAAACCTGATCTGTCTTTCAAGAAATAAAATAGAATTGAGCAGTCTATGAATAAAGAAAGGCAACAAGGAAATAATGAGAAAAGAGTCAAACCTGGGCGTGCTCTGGCCGGAACTCCAGGGCTGGAGGAACCGGGATGGGGATATTAAAAGGATATCCAGCAATGAAGGACGACACCGTCCAACGCACCTCAACAGCCCTAGCCCCAACTCCAGCAACAGCGGGACCAACAGCACCAATATCAGCAGCCTCTGGCGCCTGTCCTCACCTCCTGCCTCCTGGGGAAACTAGGCCGGGTCCTAGTGGTCCCGTTAGATGAGCCCGGGCCTAGGCCGTATAATCTCCTTTCCCTACGAGCAGCTCCATAGCCAAGGTCCCCACTGTCTCCAGCAGCAGGTCAATAGGGCTCAGATCCTCAATTCGGTGCATACAGGCTGGAGGAACCACTGGGATCCGGAAGTGATCCAGGCCAAGTGATTGGCGAACCACTCGCTCTCCCAGATAGTACACCCGCCCAAATGAGCCCTCCAGCAGGATACGCCTCATAGCAATGTCACAGCTGCGTATCAGATATGCGCCGGCCCAATCCTCTACCCCTCTCTAGACATCCCAGTGGACCTGCGACTGTTCAAAATATAGTACGATGCAAAGAACAGTAAGACATACAGTATGATGAACAGTGTGCTGTAATTAGTGCCTAGTGCAGTGCAGTGTAGTGCAGTGAACGAAATGAAGAACGGTGTGGTACAGTGAACAGTGCAATAAGCAATATAATACAAAAATCAATGTATTGGAATGGTAAGCAAAGATACCGGGTCAGGAGTCAGCTGGTCCAAAGACACCCAAAATCGGTCAAGGTCCTTCCCTCCGACCTTCTTCCCCTTCAACCCTCAAGACCACCGGGCTGCACGGGGAATAACCAGAGGGTCTGCCGCAGAGTTTCCCGGGACGTGAAGCCCGAGGAACTCATAGGTCCATAACTGCAAAGAAGATGTCAGCAAGCAGAAATAAAGAAAATTGAAATAGATGAAGAACTGCATAAACAAAATCATACCTCCCAGACCCTCCAGTATCCCCCGATGCTGAGCTCCTACGGGAACCAGGTCAACGTCCGCATAAAGCTGTAGAGAGTAGCCAGAGCAGCGCCTCCCCAGTCGTACGAAGCAACCCGGTCAAGACGAGCTAGGCCGCCCAAGTAGTGTAAATGAACGGTGTTCCGCTTGTTCGAAAACAAGGAGGTACCAAACATATACATAAGAAAACCCCGGGTGACCCACTCATAATGGCGGGGCTCGGTGCACAGGAAGTGTTAGAAATGGTCGAAAAACTAGGTATATCGGACCCGGTCTCTATCCATCTGCGCCGGAATAGCCCTGAGGAAGTACATCAAGGCATCAGCAGGCTGGGCAATGGTGGGGTCAAATGGAACATGGGCACCGCCCACCCGAATGCCGGTAATGAGCGCAAAATCCAGATGCGTCAAAGTAGCCTCAAAGGTAGTGAAATGAAAAGTGTTGGTGGTATCCCACCACCGCTCGGCCAGGGCTGCCAGCCAAATTCGATCATTGCTTGTCCTATTCAGCAGGGGTATAAAGCGAGCAAAATTAGAGGCGTCAATGTAAGCCCGGCTAGGAGTGGGGAGGATATCATACCACTCCAACACCTCTCCAGAGGCAGAACTCCCAAAATCTCGGACATAGTAACCAACTTGTAAAGAAGGGAGAAACAAAGGATACATAAAGAGCAGACCAAACACATGACACATGCAGCAGATAACCCTAATAAATCAAGCAAATCATTCAAACCCTAGGTGACGGTCTTTTGGTTCCATTCAAGCCCTAAAAAGCAAGGCCCCCTAACCCTAGGTTAGTGATTTCTGCATATCTTGGTAATCCTAAGTTCTGGCGCATCAGGCGAAATTTTATCATTTTATGTCAACCTTTATTTCCAAAAAAAAAATATTCCTGATATTTCTAGGATTTTCTAACATTGTCTCAAAAAAAATTTTCACATTTTTGGAATTTTTTAAAAATTTTCAAAATTTTCTAGTATTTTCTAAACATTTTTCTCAAAATTCTAGGATTTTCTTAAAATTTTTCTCATTTTTAGAGTTCTCTTAAAAATATTTTCCAAATTTTTTTAGGATTTTCTTTTTGAATTTTTCAGTATTTTCTAAAAATTTCTAGAATTTTCTTCAAATTTCTAAGATTCTCTAGGATTTTCTAAAAGAATCTTCCTAAAAGTTTATCTAATTTTCTAGAAATATCCCTTAAATTTCTAGATGTTGTGAAAATTTGCCCAAAATTTTAGGATTGTGACAAAATTGCCCCTAAATTTTTTAAGAATTTTTGAAAATTTGCATTCAATCTCAAATTTCTAGAGTCTAAAAAAATAATAAATAAATAAGAATAATAATAAGAATAAATAAATAAATATTTTTGCCTCAAATTTTAGGATTTTTGACAAATTCTCCCTAAAAATTCGAATTTTTGAAAATTTGACCCCAAAAAAATAGAAAACAAAATTTTTTCCTTAAATTTTCTTATGTTTTTCTAAAATCAAAAAAAATAATTTAAGCATTTTTACTCTAAAAATAATTGCCATTTTCTTTGTTTGTTCAAAACCTAAGTGTCCCTACTGTTTTAATCTCCATCGCATAGGTGTTTAAGCTAAACTCAAATTCCATAAATCATTATCACATAATCATCATCATCATCATCAAACACATCAAAATAAACCACCATTCATCATCATTCACATAATCATCATCATCATATGGGAGATCCTAAGCAAACGTATACGTTTGAGATATTTCATACTTTGGTATCGAACTAGTAGGAATAAGAAACTTACCGATGGGCGCCGACGAGACATATGATGGTCAGGCTCTCGCAGAAGAAGGTCGGCAGCAACAGCATCATCTGGAGGCTCGTAACGTCTCATCCCGCGCGGAACTACGGGATGAGGCAGTGGAGCGTATGTATGAGCGTCAATGGGCGCCGGATGGCCCTCTCCTACGTCAGGATCCAAAAAGTCAGCCATCGCGGCCTCAACAGCAGCGTCCGCAGCCGCCTGTGCCTCAGCAGCTGCTCGTGCCTCCTCTGCAGCAACACGGCGAGAAGCACGCTCCGCCTCAACCACGAGGGCGTCCATCGCAGCAATAAGGACACCCATAGAGGAGCTCCCAGTAGCAGAAAGGACATGTCGTGCCCCCAAATCATCGTCCCCCTGGCCCTAGCCCGCCATAAAGAGGAATGGAATCACGAATAGAAGTGTGAATATCATGTGGTAAAGGAAAGCAGAAAGCAAAAGGTGCAGAAGCGAAAAAAACGAGAAGAGAGCTTGAGAGAGTCTTGGAAGCGCGAGAGAGCTCGAGAGAGAGTAAGGATGTGAGAATGAGCTCGGCCCCGCGCGACCTGGGGGTTTTGTGCGCGCCTCAAGATGGCGACTGCCATGTTTGATGGTAGCGACTGCCAGGATGGTGAAGCGACACCTGGCGACCGCCAACTAAAAAGGGTTTTTATCCAGCGACCGCCATGTCAGAGGGGTTCTGTCTAGGCGGTCGCCAGATTGTCAAAGGGTCACGTCATGTCAGTGTTTCATTATGGTGTTTTGGGTTTCTTAAGGGGCTGTTTGGGCGTTTTTTATTGTTATTATATGTTAATTCCTTTTAACATATTAGGTGTTTTATCTTCTTTTTATGCGCACCTTATTAGTAAAAATAATCTAAATAAAAAATAATAAAAATAATAATACTAAGAAAAAAAAATAAAAAAAGATAAAAAAATAAAAAAATAATAATGCATAAATAAATTTTTCTTATGGTGAGTTATTTTTGTGTACATTGTCAAAAATATTTTATTAGTTTCAAAACCTTGTGTATTTTTCAAAGAAAGATTTCCTTAAATTTTATTTTAGTTACTCTATCCTTTTGCGATGATTCCTTTTTGATAAACCAAATTTTAAACCGTAACTTGGTTTTTAATCTCGTACCTCATTTCGAACTTTTAGGTCCTAACTCGACCTATTAATTCGTGGTTATTCTTCCCGATAAATTTAATTTTATGCCACAACTTGGTTTTTAATCATTTTTATCCCACGTTACGAATTTTTAGGTCTTAACTCGATCTATTAGTATGATGTTTTACTCGTCGGTCCTCCTCACGACCTTAAACTGACTCGTCGGTCCTCCTCACGACCTTAAACTGACTCATCGGTCCTCCTCATGACCCTAAACTGACTCGGTCCTCCACATGACCATAAACTGACTCGTCGGTCCTCCTCACGACCCTAAACTAACTCGTCGGTCCTCCTCATGACCATAAACTGACTTGTCGGACCTCCTCACGACTCTAAACTGACTCGTCGGTCCTCCTCACGACCCTAAATTGACTCGGTCCTCCTCACGACCTTAAACTGACTCGTCGGTCCTCTTCACGACCTTAAACTGACTCATCGGTCCTCCTCATGACCATAAACTGACTCGTCAATCCTCCTCATGACCATAAACTGACTCGTCGGTCCTCCTCATGACCTTAAACTGACTTATCGGTCCTCCTCCCGACCTTAAACTGATTTATCGATCATCCTCATAACCATATATTGACTTGTCGGTCCTCATCATGACCTTAAACTGACTCGCGTTATATTTTCATTAAATCATATCTCTTATCATTGCATCTCGCATTTTGTCCCGTAAACTACGTTCTAGTCTGATCCCTGATAAAAGGGGGTACGTAGGCAGCTCGATGAAAATTCGAGTACGACCAACATCATATGCATGCTTATATGTTTGTGGCCTAAAATTGACGGCTCAGTCAAATGGTTGTTGTCTCTGGGTCTTTGATATAACCCGCTTCACGCGTTGCTATGCAAATCATATCAAATGGGGGCAACTGTAGACACCCCAATTTGACCTCGCCTAATCTTAGGCGAATTCAATGATAAAAACAGGTAGAATAGTGCCTCGGTATGATCCTCGAAAAGTGATCCAAGCTCGATATTTGAACCCAAAACCTTCGAACCAATAAAATTTTGACGAACTAACGAAACTTGCTGCCCAAGTAAGGCGACTGCCATGTTCATTGTGGCGACCGGCAATAGAAACTCTTGGAAATCCTAACCAAACATGGGGACCGTCACCTTTCATTGTGGCGACCGCCAACTCCCATCATGGCGACCGCCATAGAACTTTGTCGAACCTTTCAAAAACATGGCGATCGCCAATTTGCATTGTGGCGACCGCCAACTCCAAATGGCCTGACGTGTCCCTAAAACGTGGCAACATCTAATTGGCTGATAAACTTTATAAATACCATACCTCTTGTACGTTTTTAGGAGGAGAAAATGAGTGTGAGGTTTTGAGAGTAAAATTCTGCCGAGTTGTCGAGTAATTTCAAGCCCCGACGCCGAAGTCCTACCGAAATATCGAGTCCCGATCCTCCAATACCTACATTTGAAGCCCTAGCTTAGAATCACCATTCGAGTATTGAAGCACATTCCCCAATTTGAAGATTCCACGACTTAGGTACCTTATTTGGATCCCGGTCTTTCTAGCTCGATTTTTCCTCTTTTAGAGTGACCGGGTTAAAATTCAATTTCAAATTGTCTATTCTTTTCATTTATAATAATTAATCTCGTTTGCATCATATAATTTAGTTGTTTTCTTTACTTCTTTAATTATTAATTTTCTCACATTTACACTAAACACATTTGTTATTTCCTTTAATTAATTCATTAAAATAGTGCTAATATATCTCTAGCAATTATAACTTGATAATGCAGTTAATTGTTATAATATAAGCACTTACATAAAAATGGTTATAATTATCAATATTGTACCCATTTAATCGCTAATTTTCTCTTAATGTTAATTTAGTTCTTTCTTTATTAGTACTTTGTTTCTTTTATTTTTCTTTTAATTTAATATTCTAGTATTAATTACATTTCTTTTTTTTATTAGTCTAATTTCTGTTTATTAGTATTTTATTTTCTTTTCTTTTCTTATACCATTAATTGAATGCTCCATTTTATTTTTTCTTTTAACTTAGTATTTTTTTTATAACTTTCATTTTCCATTTCTTTCCTTTTTCTTGCAATACTAATGTAATTTCTTTTTCTAATATTTTACTTGCTTCCTTATAATGCTTAGTATTTTTTTTTTAATATTAATTAATCTTTGATGCTAACATGTCATTTCTTTTCTTTTTATGGTAACGTAGTTTTATTTTTCTTTTAATATTCTATCCTATTATCTTTTCTTTTCTTTTAATGTTAGTTTAAATTAATTTCTTCTAACATTTCTTTTCTTTCTCTTTTCTCTTAATATTAGTGTAATTTCTCTTTTAACACTTATCTTATTTTTATTTTTCTTTTATTTCATTAAATCCAAAAAATCATAAAAGGTTCTTAAGCTATATTTAGTTTTCTTCTCTTTTGTTTTCTCTTTTTTATGAATAGTTAGATTTTCTTTTAATAGTTTAAATAAACATTTTTCAATCTTTTCATTTGGTATTATTTTCTTTTACAAACTTTTTCTTTATTTTCTCTTTCTTTAAATTTTCAAGCTCTCTTTTGTCATAACACTCTTATTTTTGTTTTCTTTGTTAGTAAATTTTTTTTTTAGAACTTACATACATCTTTTATTTTTAGTATCTATTTCATTATGTTAATGTTAACTTAGCTTGTTTGTCAATGGGCATAATTTAGTTATTTTCTTTAAATTTTTGCGTATTTAGTGTATTTCTTGTTAACAAATCTTGTTTAGGCAATTTTGACACTTTCTAGTATGTCTTTTTTATTATTATTCTTAAATCATGGCAATTTAGTTTATTTTAATAAAATTACATGCGGGTGTGATCCATGTATCCTTTTAGTTAAAAATTGCATGCATTAGGATTTAGGATTTTACCCATTTATTTGCTCTAATTTGGAGTGCTATATACATATCTTATGTATGTTTCATATTTCATTTTGGATATTCTCTCTTTACCTCCATTTTCTTTATTTGCATACATTTGAGAAATTTTATTAAAGAACCAATGATGATTAGTAGAGGCTAACCTTATGGTTGGGCGAACAGGGTGTCTAACATCTTCCCCGATTCGTACCTTAGCCCCTGATTCGTACCTTAGCCCCCTAAATCCTCTTTTTTTGGTTAACGTTTTAAATATCAGTAGTCAATTTTATTTTTCTTAGTTTTTCTCAAAAAACTAAGTGGCGACTCTATTTTCAACAAAAGGGATTTTTAAAATTTAGTTTTCAAAGTGTTAAAAGATTTTTCTAAATATTCTTTGAATCCCATATTTTTTGCCATTTTCCAAAACCCCTCTATCCGAGTCATACATCGTTCATCTGCTCATTTGTCTGTTATTGGTTTTAGTAATGCTGATTGGGCTAATAGTCACTTTGATAGGCGATCATCCTTTGGATATTGTACCTTTGTTAACGGTAATCTTGTCACTTGGCGTAGTAAGAAACAAAATATTGTTGCATATTCCAATGACGAATTAGAGTATCGTGCCATGGCCCATAATGCATTTGAAATGCTGTGGGTTCGTTCTCTTCTTCATGACTTCGGCTGTTAAGGTTGGTATATGGAAAATAGATAATAGCATCGTCTATTATTCTAACTCTCTGTACTAGTACACTTTGTGTGTATTGAACGGGGTATTTAGGTAATTAATTTAGTACCGACTATTGACTATGTAAATTAATTCACACTCCAAGGTTATTATGAATAGTACTTATCCTCTTAATCCTGAAATAATTATTGATTTACATATATTTAATATTCATTATTTTGATTCATTAGAGGGTGCAATCTTATATAGATCTATATTCCCGGTGAGTTGGATAGTGGTATTATTTATATGAAAAATATTAATTATTGACGGAATTCACGTCCCGAATGTTCGGGATTGACGATACCCCCTTAAGGATACTTATAAGTTTTGACCGGGTCAAACCTTACATATAGATTTAATTATTCGGCGGTCAAATAAGTTAAGCGGAAGGGTTGAAGGATTATCAAGATGCCGATTAAATTAAATTGTCAATAATTAAATTTAATTGATGGGTATCGAGAATCTTAACGTTGGGAGAAATTGTAAGCATTTAATAATAGCAGCTCAATGCAAGAATGTCTT
>JAULJZ010126169.1:0-11054 GCA_032270985.1 Heliamphora pulchella | reverse complement strand
GAGAGAGAGAGAGAGAGAGAGAGAGAGATGCAGAAAGGGATCGAGCCGGAGGAGGTGAGGTCACCGGCAACGGTGACGACCGAAATGAATGGCGGTAGTGACAGCCACCGGAGGTGATGACGGCGAGGGTGTGGGCGTCGGGTGGGAGGTGCGGCGCTGAGTCTGAGTTTGAATTTATTTTTGTTTATTTTTAAAAATGGGCTGATGTCTCTCTCTCTATCCTCTCTCTCATCTCTCTCTCTCTCTCCTTGCGGTATGTTTTGAGGTAGAAAATGTGGTGTGAGTAGCATTACTGTTAATTTTAAGGTCCCAAAATTATTCGGGTCAACACTATTGTTCGATTTTGGGTTGAGGCACAATTTGAATCAAGCTGCACTTGTTATGTCTTTTGTGTATTAGCCAAACTAAGAGTTTTTAAAAAAAAATTGGAAAAATTTATTGGTCCTGTTTAGGTAATTTTGCTTATGGCTTATTTGGCTTATAAGCTAAAAATATAAGTTACGTCGTTTGAATAATTAAATAACTAAAAAATAAAAAAATAAGCAAATAAGTAAATAAGCTAAATAAGCTCGTTTGAGTGAGTAAATAAGTCAAAATAAATCAAATAAACTGGCTCATAAGCCAAATAAAGTGGCTTATAAGTCAAAGAAGCTACAAACCTCTCAAACGACCTTACTTAAATCATACAATTGATGGATTTAGCTCGATATTTTGTTAATGATTTGGTTCAATATTTTGTTAATGATTTGTTTCTTGTTCTGAATGTTGACTAAGCAGAACAGATATTCATTTTTTAAAGACTGTCGCAGATTTTACACCGTTCAGACTATTAAGAACTGTTTATTATGTTTTGAGCTGCGAATTAAATTCATAGAGAATCATATGAAATCATATTGAATCCTTCTTTAATTTTATTAAATTTATATTGTATTATGTATTATATGTAAAACAACTTAAAATATTAATTAATGTATTTTTCCTCTTTTCTTTTTCTTTGTTTTTCCTTTTTTATAATTTAATTTTTCACCTTTTTCAAAACACTATAATTTTGTATAATTTATTTAAAATTAATAAAAAAATAGTAATATAACAAAATAATAAAAATATAATGCACAGTTTATATATATATATATATATATATATATATATATGGGAATATCTTTATGTAATCTCATAAAATAAGTGACAAAACAAAATGTAAAGCAAATTAATATAAACAAAGAATAAACAAAAATAAAATAGAAAAAAAAGAAAAATAAAGGTATAATTATTTTAACGTAAAAGAGGCTGTAAGTATTTAGTCTTAGAATTACGGTTACAAATTAGTAACGAACTGTGTGCTTTATTGTTCCATTCGGTCAATTCGATGATACTCACAATTCAATTTCGATTCTTGAATTTTTAAAACTATTAAAAATTATTAAATTCTTAATTTAGTTCAAAATTAAATATGGCCGAATCAATAACATGCTAGGGTAAAAATGGGCCAAAGAGATCTAATTAAGGCCTCCATTGGCAACTAGCTTAAAATGTAATTTTTTTATTTTTTTGTATTTTTAATCAAAAACTTAAATTAAGTTCAAAATAAGTTGTTTGGTAACTTAACTTTTAACTTAGCTTTTTTGAAGTTGGTTATTTGGGTAAAAAATTAATTTTTTTTTTTATTTTTTTCAAAGTTGACAATTTTTCCATTTTATATATTTGATATTAACAATCATATGTAGTTGATAGTGATAATAAATAAGTTATGAAAATGGGGTATTATTGTATTTTAAAAGTGGTAGGAGTTTAATTTGAATATTCTAAGAGTTTATGTTTTAATTTGATTTTTTGACTTTTTAATTTTTTTACTTTTTTGCCAAATAAGCAAAGTTAACTTTTTTACATTTTTAGTCGAAAAGCCAAAAAAAGTAAACTGCCAATCTGAGCCTAAGTTGAAACCTATTTCCAAGCCCAGCATGCTTGGGCCTGCAGATATAGCTGATTAGCATTTTCTAAAAATTCCCTCACAATTTTATACTAAATATAGGACAAATTACAGCAAAAAATCCTGATTACACTATTTTAAAATTTTCCTCATTAGTATTTTTAAAAAACAATCAAAAACGTTTTTACCTTCTTTGATACCAAGTGCAGCCATGAACTAGATTAGTAGTGATGTGAGCCACATAATATTTTGATTGAGGTTCGGTTTGTTTTAACGAAAATTATTTTTATTAAAAAATATTTTTAGTAGAAAATATTTTCAAGAAAAATATATGTTTATTTGTTTGGTTGCGACTTTAAAAATAATGGTGCTAGTAGATGTGTTAGCATTAGAATTGATGGTAATAGCGAGTGGTGGCAGTAACCCCCGTACTAGCGGACCTTCGGGATCTCGAACCTCGAGAACTTGGGACCCTGAGATCCCAGAACACCGAGACCCCGAACCACTGGCACCCTGAACCCCAAGATCCCCAGGACGTTAATTAGACTCTCCAGACCCTAGTCTCTGGACCTCGAACCTCAGACCCTTGGACATAAGAGACCCCAGTACTCGGGACCCCGAACCTAGAATCCTAAATCCCAGAACCTGGGACCACGGACTCTCGGGACACCGAGACCTTAGACCATCGGACACTTGGCACCCCGGACCTCAACCTCCCGGAGCTGAAACCCTCGAGGGCGTCCCGGGGTCTCCTAAGGTGTCCTGGGAGTCAGAAGGTCTGGGCTCCCGGGAGGTCCTAAGGGGTCCCGGAGTCTGAGGTACCAGGATCCTCTGGATTAAACGGTCTGGATTTTGGGGGTTATGGGGTAGGGGCCAAGGTCTTGGGGGTTCGTAATACGGGAATCACTGCCACCACCGCTGCTATTACCACAAATTCTAACAGTACCACATTCAGTTGTACCATTATTTTCAAAGTCGCAAACAAATACATAAAAAATATTTTATAAAAAATATTTAAAAAAATATTTTCTACCAAAAATATTTTTCTCATAGAAATATTTACTATAAAAACAAACGAATCCTAATTTTAAAAAATTGGGTTGGATTATTAGTCCAATACAATTGGACTATGAAACCCACATAGTAGTGGGATTGCCAAACCCATGCGGGCCGTGATTTCCAATCCAACTAAATTTGAGATTACATAACAATAATTTCCTCATTTGAAGTTTATAATATCAAAATTATTCTTAATCTATCTCTCATATCTCGCTCTTGCATCCAACATGCACTAGATATTTAATTTTTAATTTTTATTTGTACCCTTATTTTTATTTATTCAATCATATGTAGCCTAAAATTGAATTTTTATTACAATGTCAAAAATATTATCAAATCGGTTTATCATATTCCAAGCTGTAGTTGCAAAAGGATTAAAATAAAAATTAATAAATTAAATCACATCTATCAACTCCAAAATGAACATGAGATTTTTTAGTTCACAGTGCAATCACTTCTCAAAACAAACATGACAGATTATTGGTGTCATTATTAGCAATTTATTTTTATAATAATCTCACTCAATTCTTACCGATTATCAAATAAATTAAGATTTTTGACAAGAAATGTCACGTGAACATAATATAACATGATAAATAAAATTTTATAATAAATTAATTTTATTTCTTGTAGAGAGAATTCTGTAGGTGAAATCAGATTTTTTAGGATAATGAATTGTTAGCTTATTTTATTTTTTAATTTTTTATTATTTGATAAAAATGTTATTTGTTAAAATTTTCTCATCGGGATGAACTAAAAAATTAAAAACTAATGACCAAAAATAATTTACAACTAAAAAAATCTAAAATAAATCAATAAGTCATATTACTTTTGCTTATTTTTGTTTTTAGTGATTTTTAATTTTATCTTTTGATAAAAAAAATACTTTTTCATTCACTCTTATTGAGATGGATCATAAAAAATTAAAATCATAATTAAAAACAAATTAAATATAAATAAGCCAGATACTTTTATTTTATCACAAACTACGCATCGTGCCTTCTTGAACAATCCAATTAAGCGTTCATCTAGTTATATATATATTATTTTTAATAATTTATTTAATATTAGTCAAAATGAGTACTTGTAAGGGACCAATTTTATATCTGGTAACTTGTTAACCAAATTAGTAGAAATTAGATTAGCCGAATTAAATTTATAATGTAAAATCTTACAATTACATAAAATAATGTATAATTATAATTCAAAAAAATAAAATAAAATAAAAAGATCATAATACCCCTTATGGCTGACCCCATCCTATTAGTGCTAAGTGTCCCATTTCAAAATTTATTTTAAATCAAGTCCCATGATATCAAATCCTATTTGATAAATCAAACCATGCTTATAATTGCTCACTAACCATCTTAATTAAACCAATTAAAGAATAAATATTGTAAAAAAATATAAAATAAGTGAAATGTATCCAATTATATTAAAACAATTAAAACCATGTACACTAAATCATAAATTGAAATTAAAATTATACATATTTTTAAAAAGACTTAAATTGACCTACATTTCACCATAACCGTAATCAAACCTTGTTAAATTAATTCTAAACCATAAAAATAATGCACTATTATTAAAATTTATAATTTAAATCAATTATATGAAAAAATAAATAAAAATATACATTAACTTAATTTTTAAACATTTTTCTTAAATAATGTAATATAATTATAGCATTATAAACTATTAAAATGCACCAAAATTACAAAACCACCACCCAAGCACCTTGTTTTCCCCTTGGCCGGTCACCTCATTCCCTCTCCCCCTTGCTTACTTCTCACACAAGCACGTGAACTAATCCCATCATCCACCAAGCAACCATTCCTTAGCCTTACACACCATCATTCCACCCGCCGCCAATTTTTGCTACAAGCCACCTTTCTCTTGCCTCGGTCGAACCAGCAGCTAGGGATGTAAAAATGGCCCAAAGTTTGTGGTGGCCGGAGATTTGCTCGAGACTGGACACTGTGCGAGTTCAATCCATCTGAAAAAAGTCAGCCCAATTCAAGCCCAAAGACATGTTTTTTGGGCTTGAACCTACTCCTAAACTTGTGGAACAGCCTGGCCCAAGGCCCGCAGCTCAACCCGGCCCGAGGCCTGCTCGGCGGCCCAGCCCTTGGCCTGGCCTTGAAACCCAACTGTTTTTCTTTTCTTGTTTTAGCTTGATCACATGCACTCCTTCACAGCACATTCTTTTTTTTTTCTTTTTCTTTTTACATATAACAACACTTATCTTATTTTAAATATTTATTACATTTAATTTATTTTAACTAACTATATTTTTAACACATAAAATTTACCATCAATAATTATTATCACTTATTATTTATTTGTTTATTTTTCATCCACTTAAATCAAAAGATAATAAACAAAATAAATAAATTGAAACGAATCTCACAATTTATGTACAAAAATTTAACTTGATCACATGTTGACAAATTTGTTTAGACACTAACAGCCAGTTTATGACAACGTTGCTTATTTGGTATTTCTAATCAAAGAAACAATTTGATTTATACAACATCTAAGTTAGCTTAATATTAAGAGTTTGTTTGGGATATCTATAAACTTGAAAACAAAAAAACAAATAAAGTTTAAACTTATAATTATAACTAATAAATATAAATAATAGGTAATAACTAATAAAAATAATAACAAACTATAAATTATAAAGTGTAAACTATAAAGTATAAAGTATAAACTATAAGAACTAATAAACTAAAAAACTTATAATAATAATAATAAACTAACTTATAAATTTCTAATAAAATAATAAGCTAATAACTTATAAACTTAATAATAATATTAATAGGTTATAATTTATAAACTTATAAAAATATAAAACTAATATAATTATATTGTTATAAATAATAAATTAATTTATTAATTTATTATGAACTTTGATTAATAAATTAATAATAAACTAATATAATAACAACTAATAACTAAGAAAAATTTAAACTTATATTATACAAGTTGCAACAAAATTTTAAAAAAAAGTCCAAAAAAAGCCGGAGGACCCACTCAAAAGCCCAGCCCAAGCTCGAGCCCTATGCATTTGGACATACCCCTCGAAAAAAAAATCAGGTCCAAACTTTTGGCAGAAGCCCGACAGATCTGAACTGGACTTAGCCTGCTTGAACCATGGCCGGACCAGACAGGGTTATTTTTACACCCCTACCACCACCCTCCCAAGCTCTCCAAAATTATGTTATTTTGCTAAGTGTTGAATGTGAAAAAAAGTAGAGAAGAAAGGAAGAAGAAGAAGAAAAAGAGAAATGGATTTGCATCAAAGCTTAAGTCCATTGTCTTCAAACTCCTATAATCAAACTCAAGGATAAGAAAACTCTTCTAAACTTGTCACCTGCAACTCAAATATTGTATTTCTCCTTCCATTTTTTAAGATTAAAAATCAAATAAAGAAAAGAAATTAATTTAAATAAGCTAAAAGTTAGGATTAAGTTTGATTGTGAGTTGTTCTTGATGTTAATACTTTGCATGTATGTAATTTTTTTTAATTCATGCACTCTTGGTAATTTAATATTTTGAAATTTAGATATTTTAAAATAAAAATGATCCATACAAAGAAAATTAAAAATTTAAGCTACGCATGAAGTTGGAACAATTTAAGGGTGTTTAGATTTGATTTTTTATTTTCACTGCTTACTAGTCACTATTTTGAAAAATTATAACTTATTTTAAAAAAAAATCTCGTAAGGTCAGATTTTGAGTCTAGAATTAGATATTTGAGTTATTTTTTTTATAAAAAATTGGTTTGAGCTCATTTGCATGCATAAACTCGAGTTATGAATTTTCTATCAAAACATGTCAAATCTGGACCAGTCTCCTTTGCAGAGGAAAAAAATCTTATTTTTAGAATCTCCAACCCAAAAAATGAGGTCATTATAATACTGTTCGATACCCCAAAAGCATTTTAGAAGTGGCTGAACAGATTCTGCCTCTCAAGAGTGTTTTTGTCCAATCTTTTTGTATAAATTACAATTCCTATTTTTGTAATCCAAATGAAAAAGTGTTTTTCATGAGAAATGTTGTAGACATCAAGACCTAGCTATTATCCAAAAAATTTTGAAAAAGAAGTTGATTTGGACCCCCAAATGTATTTTATATTCTTTCTATTTTTAAAACAGAACTTGAGGCTAACCCTTTATTTTTGCACCCTTTATTGGGAGGCCCAAAACTCAATTTGTTTATAAAGAAGTCTATTAAGTGCTCTTCATCAAACGCTTAGAAGACATCAAAATCTACAACATATCCAAAATTTACCATTTTAGGAGTTCGTTTGATACCTCAAACATATTTCACAATAGACAACAAAACCTCAAAATTTTCAAGTTTTAATGGAGGACAAATTTGGGTGCCTACTTTGTAAAGTTAAAAAATCTAAAAATATTAAGAATCATCAAATGTGTTCTTCATAAGAGTTGTTGATAATATACTAATCTACCACACATCCAAAAATCAACCCAATTAGAGTTAGTTTACTACTCCAAACATTTTTTTATATAATCTATCCAAAATGAGTCTTATTTTAGTCTAAATGTCAAAAGTGATCTTTTAACCACATGATTATATGCTAGGTGTTGTATGATTTACGAGTCTAAAATATTTTAAGTATTTTTAATTGATAAGTGATATCCTTTAAAATGATTATGTAACTTGCTTTATACAAATTTCTTGTGTTCATAATTTATTTTAAGATATGCTAAGTGTTAATTTATTAATTTATTGTTATTTTATCATAACTTGGCAAAATTCTAGCATCACGTGCATTGGTATATCTATGCATAGGATGTGACATACATTCACCATCACTGCATTGGAATGCACGTGAATCACTTAAATGATAACGGTGGATGAAATGAACCTTAAGGTGGTATATGTTCCGTGTGGTATCCCGTTGTTATGATCTTGATGATATTGATGAAATGATTTTGGGGTGATATCCCTCAGCTTGTATGCAATGATGATATATTTTTCGGTTGGATGCCATAAAATGATACGATATAAATTTTTGAGGTGATACCTCATGGTGAAGGTAGTTCATATGGTAAAATAATCGGTGTTAGAATATACGCTGATCTACCACTAGACCTTGACTTGAGATTCGAGGGCTCAGCGTTGATGATTTTTCACACTTTGCCATTAGTAATGACGCTGTTGGATACTTAGTTCATCTACTTAGTTATCCTACGGCTAAAAAAATACCTAATATCGATCGGTAAATTTGGTTTGTGATGATTGGATCAGAGTTAGGATGGTTTACCCCAGTTGGGCTAACCTAAAAGAACTTGGGGTTTTAAAGAAACTCTATTAATTAATTGAGTAGCATCATCAGTATTTTACACCAGTTGACTAAACATTGTTACCATCCCTCATGCGATGCATGCTAAATGATTTTACGGAGTTGGATCATATTTGAATTATAATGTTTAGGTTTTTTAGAGTTTTCTTTCTGAGCTTTGGCTTATGTCGTTTTATACCAAGTTTTGAGGAACACCAGGGTTAGGTGGAATGGGAGCAGTAGCTTCCATGAATCGATGACTCATCTGTTTCAGTCTTAACTGTTTATCTTTTAAGATTCGTGTACCAAACTTTAGAATGTATTTTGTTATTTATTTGATACGTGCTGTAATGTTTAAATACTTTACTTTATTTGAGCTAAAATGGGTATTAATTGCATGTTTTATTTACTGTATTAGTTAATGTCGCTTTAAATGTTTTTAGAAATTCGAAACCTCACAATACTTTCTAGATTTTTTTTTGTCATGGAGAATAAGAAAAGTATAAAATTTTAACCAAGAACTTTATAAAGAATCAAATAAGACATAAAAGCACCTTAATAGGTTTTTATTATACATATTTATTTTTTATAAAAATCATATTTTTAAAATTTATTTTTCAAAATCTATCAAACAAAATTCATATTAAATATAAAAATATGTCAAAATAAATTAAAATTATAACTTTATTTTTTTACTTAAAGCTTTTTAGCTTAAGTGACTGTTTGGGATTATTTTTAAGTTTGACTTTTAAAAAGTTTAACTTTTTTTTTTAAAAAAAGAGAGAAATAAAAAAAATGAGAGTGTTTAGAATAATTTTTGTAGTAGTTTTTTTTTTTTATTGAAATGTCTAAAATACTCTTACTTTTAATTTTTAAGTTGTAGTATTTGAGATATTGGTACAGTTTATTATATTTTTGTGAGAAGGGTTGCCTTTTTATGCAAGGGGATTATAATAATTTTGTTGAAAAAAAAGTTGAGGTGTTTAGGATATGTATTGACTTTTTTTATTAGATTAAGAGATAAAAAAAAATTAGTTAGCTTTTTCTTGAAACCAAACAATGTAGCTGTAAAAAAATTACTATAAAAATTATCTCAAACATTCTCCATTGTTTTATTATCTCTTTTTTTTAAAAAATTAAATTTCTTAAAAGTCAAACTTAAAAGTTATCCCAAACAGTCACTTAAGCTAAAAAAAATTTAAGTAAAAAAAAAATTGTTATAATTTTTTAATTTATTTTCACATACTTTTATATTCTATATGAATCTTGTTTGATAAATTTTGACGAATAAATTTTAAAAATATAGTTTTTATAAAAAGTAAAAATGTATAATAAATGTCACGCTCCAAATTCGAGAGGCATGACCGACCGTGGACAACGAGCCTTAATCCAATAGCCACAAAAGCTTAAAAATTAAATCATCATACTAAAAAACATGCAAAATTCAGACCTTACTGAAATTTGAGTAAAATAATACTTCAAACTGTACATGTGGAACATAACAGCCCACAAAAATAATCAATTGATTTTAACCATTCGATTTCTAACTGAAACAACGATCATTCGTGAAAAATTAATTTGAGTGTCAACTCGTTGCCAAAAGATAGTAACTCAATAAAAATGCAAAATAAATTTTCCTATGAGGTCACTAGTACATGGTCCCAACACAATGAAATTTTCACTAGTTTTTTAATTGTACACGTGAAAATATTAAAAATAACGTCATTCAATGGCTCTGTAAATGGTAAACACATATAGTAAAATACAGTTCTAAAACAGGATATTCAAATTTCTATGATTGAAACATAATCTTGGCATATAATGAACGAGAGTAAAACCATGTGATTTTACAAATCATGTTTTCTTTTGTCAAAATTCATATTTTTAGTGCAATAAATAATTTCGCAGAATCTCATAATAAAAAAATGAGTAATTAATATATCACGTCTTATCATAAAAGAATTAGTACCATAATGGTGATAAAATATGATCATCTATAAGCAGTGAGAATCATAAATAAAATAAGTATCCAGTGTCACATATAAAAAACTCGGGACATCCTTGACCCGTTAGATTCAACATCGAGATTAGAGTCACAATAGGATGACGCATGAGTTTTTTTTTTAAGACGAACTAGTTTAAAGTCACCCGAAATACCAAGGCTTTTTCCTAAAATTGTTGAGCACTAGAGTCACCACAGGCACGAGGTCGTGACCTTTTCCCTAGCGGTCAGAGTTACCTCCATAAAGGACCTTTCCCCTAAACTTTGAACATGATCCTAAAATAGAATATCATAAGTTGCACCGTAAAAAAGTGCATAAAAAGTTTCATGTATCATTTGAATATGAAAAGTTTTATGTAATTTTTGAACGAGCCAAAAATAATTTCTATGTCATAAATTTTACATCACAAATATTTATATATTTTTATACAAAAAGAATTTTTAAAATTTTTCTTTTGTTTTTCAAAAATCAATTAGGAACATAGGTGATTTTAGAAAATACGTAGCATGCTAAACCACTCACTTGGAATCTAAAGAATGTATAACTCGCAATGAGAAGGATAAGGTATGAGTCGAGTGCATCCTGAATTATGCCACATAGAAACCTAATATTAATTAACGCCAAACTCAATTAATATTTAAATACTATGCGAACTCCTAAGAAAAAATTTATTCGTACTATTTATTATTTAATTTATATTGATATTGAATTTTTATTTATTATGTAATAATTAGTCCATTTAAGACTGTTA
>JAULJZ010126158.1:0-11055 GCA_032270985.1 Heliamphora pulchella | reverse complement strand
TTTTAATCTCACACCTTTGTAAAAACAATATTTCGTAATTGAAAACTGTTGGGTTAGGTGTCTTGTATTCTGTCAGGTTCGTAGTTATTATATTATTTTTCATCTATATGTAATTGAGTTGGGGTAGAATTAAGAGTCTACTAGAATTATTTATGTATATAGTTTATAATAATATGGATTGATTAAAATTTTTTAAGGTTTCCACGTGTATATTTACAAATAGGACACTAGTGAAGTTCTAGAGTAATATGCGAGTTGACAAAAAAATGTGAGATTAGTTGGTAGAAAAAAAGAAGACGGATTCTGCACTTTTTCATATTTGACGTTAGTAAAATATTTTCTCTCTCGCTCGTGGACGTAGGTCGGTATGTGCCGAATCACGTAAATCCTCGGTGTTGATTATTTTCTGCTTTTGCACATGATTTTTTGCTTTCGTTTGCGTTCGGAGATTGATATGAAAATCTCAACAAAAACTGTTCTAAGAAATATTTTGAAGGTGTCATAAGAAATTTTCAACTTTTCACAATTCTTTTTGCCAAATTCTAATCACAATTAAAAATCATGTTTTTATATTTGGAATCTCAATGTTTCAAATGAAAGAAAGCATGCCTATAATCTATGGTAGTCTGAAGCATTAGTATATAGAATTCCATATTGCTGGACAATTAAAATATAAATTCTTTAAAAATTGTATGCTCAAATGGAGGATTGCTTCATCAAACTTCTTTCTCTTTTTGCGGTTTGTTGTCCAAAAAATTCACCATATTTTTCTCTAATTTCTAATCACTTTTTTTTAATCATTTCTAACAATTTCTTACAATTAACTTAAGAATATGAGCTACACAATGCAAATAAAAAATATCTCACCGAACATAAGAGAAGAAGTCGAAGAAGAAGACAATTTACCTAAGAAAATTTTAAATCACTACATATCACTGAAAGAACAATTATGATCGACTATAAAAATTGACATCTTTCTAATATTTTGATTTATGAAAGATTCCATCAACACATCACATAACACGTACGTGTTCTTTTGTTTTTTTGTTTTTGTTAGCACATCACGCAATTTTTAATATTTTCAATTTATGAAAGATTCCATCAACACATCAGATAACACGTGTTCTTTTTTTTTTTTTTTTTGTCGGCACATCAAGCAACACGTGACATGTGTAGAAGGGTATATAGATTTATTATTATTATTATTATAGGAGTCTTCTAAAATTTGGCATTATTATACTAACTTCTCTGTCAATAACAATGATATGTATTAAAGGACTAAGTTTATGTTTGGATTAGTTTTTTAAAATTTTTTTTTATTTAAAAATTTTTAAAAAAATTCTATTTGTTTAGTTTTAGCTGGCTTTTTTTATATATATTTTTACAAAAAAAGTTAAAAAGTCAAAAAATTAAAAAAAAAAAAAATTAGTCCAAACATAGACTAAATGTATTAATAAAAATTCTTTATTAATTAATTTTTATTTGTTAAATTATTTTAAACAATAAATCCTAAAAATACAAAATAACTAATTCAAAAAAATCTTTAAAGAAAAAAAATCGAAAACATATGAAAACAATTGCGATAATTACTTTTGTTGCCTTTATAAGATTCCCCATTTGATTATCTAAGGGGTTATAGGATTTAAGTGTTAAATTTTTAGAATTTTAAATTATTTTGTTATTTTTTAAGATAAAATTTAATCGAGTTGTATTTGTTTAGTTGAGATGTATTAAGAATTTATATGGTTATAAGATAATGTTTTGATAGTATTCTAATGAAAAAATAATTTAGTTTTCAAAAGTTTAAATAAAAAATATATCGTGTGATCGATGATGTAAAGTTACAATTGAAGCAATTTAAGCACTTGAGCGGTAACTTAGTTGCGGGGATTTTGTCCTTTTAGACATGTTCCCTTGTAGAAGTTCTTGAGTTGCTAAAGCTTGTGCAAAACAGAAAGCTATTGCCTTTGTATACCTGTTAAAGGCATTATTTCTATAAAGAAGAAACCTTAGATATATAAAACAATTAGCCACTTGTCATGAGAGAAAAATTAAATTGAAAATTCAAGTTTAATTATTTGGAGGATTACAAGGTGGAAGGCATTGTGGATTTAATGTCATGGTTACCAAGCGAAAGAACAGTACGTCAATGCATATAGATTTGATAAATTTAACTTAAGTCATTTGATAAATTGATTCTTTTAACTATTCAACGTGATAATGCTTGATGATTTTTACTTAAGTTCGAGTTTTTCTCGTAAAAATATTTAGTTTCTTGCATGATTTGTGTTTATTTTTTATATTTATAATCTCGGTTTAATTCATGACTGAAATTATTCCACTACTTTTCGCACACATATCAAAAACGTTTTAACTTTTTATGAAATTTTAGTATTAACAGCTTGAAAAGTTTTTAGAGACGACTACATCCTTTTTACTTACATGTGTCTATTGACTTATTATATATTATGTTTTTTGTTTTCAGTATTTTGTTTTTGGTCAAATTGCTTTATTTTTTAATTCCATTTATCAAGATAAATTGGAAAAAACAAAAACCATCCACAAAATGGAAAAAAAAATTTATTTTTTGGTCAAAATATTTTATTTTTTGAATTTCTCTCACCCAAATGAATTTTAAAAATTAAGAAATTTATGACAAAAAATAAAAAAATTCAAACAAACATAAAAAAATAAGTCAAATTCATTTCTCTTATCCTAAACGAAGTTTATTAATATATAGTACAAATGTTTTTTCGGAGTTTATATTTTTGAACCTTCCACAGTACAAAAAAATTGTGGTGGAGGATCCACGGACCCAGCGTCTGAGGCAGGGCCCAAAATTTTTAAAATTCTTGCATATTTGTAAAACTTTGTATCATATTCTATATATATATTCTTTTATACAAATATTTTTTATTTGACTTTCCCCAACTCAAATTGACTCTTCCAAGTTCTAGCTCTGCGCCATGTGATAAATCATACGAAATTTTGTATTAATAATATTTAGAAGTACGATATTATTAATACCAAAAATATGATATAACTAATCTTTTTATGATATATTAATAATTAAATTCGGTAAACATAAAATAACTTATTTAGAAGAGACAAAATTAAAGTAAGGCCCACGTGTTACTAATTTCTAATATCGGTAGTATTACATATTGCTGAAATTAATAGTTTATAAATTGTAATTTGTAGCAGAACTTGTGAGTGTTTAATAAAAATTATAATTTATAATATAAATAGAAACTAAAATAATTATAAATTAAAACAGAAGTTGTGGATCTTTGTTTTGTTTTTTTTTTTTTTTTTTTAAACAAACTATCTTGTAATTAATTTTTTTATTTTTTTGAATTACTTTTTGATGAGATAATTCAAAAACTTTAAAAAAAAATTGATGAAAAAATGATAAAAGAGATTTTACTAGAGACAAAAATATAAAATTTAACATATTAGTTTATTTTAGTTTATTTATGTATTTTTTTAAATATTTAGAAAAAAAATCATTTCTTGAGTTTGGCTCGATAAGAGAGGAGTTAAAAATTATTTTTTATATCTGCATTGGCTGCATTCTCCTACCACCATCATACCACTATACCTACCATGTTGTCACCACTCCTACTATATCACCAAAATAATTTTACCGTCGTTGCCACTACTACCACTGCCATGCTGCCACCGTCATCATCGTTATGCTGCCATCGCTACCCCTACTACCATGCATGCCACCACTCCACTACTATCAAGCCACAATATCACCATACCCATCATACTATTATCATAACCCCTTTATTGCCACGGCCACCACTATGCCACAACAATTACTGTCACAACCCCTACCCTCACTAAGTCGGCCCATTATACCTCTACCATCACAACCATGATCATACAACTATCATGATTGTCACTGCTACTGCCATTGCCATAACCTCATTTTTACCACCTTATAACCGCCACTGTGCTATACACAAATCCCATCTTGTTGTTACTTGCACAATATCACAATCACCTCCATCACTGTCGGTTCCACCACCCAATGTTGCTGCCACATACCACTTGAATGTCATAACAACCTTTATCACGGTGACCACTACTGCCTTTATCGTGATCGCCACTACTCCCACCCCCACGTACCATACCACTACCACCACCAATTCAAGTGATCATCAGTCTTACACTCGCCATACCACCAACACCATGTTACTAACCCCGCCGTGCTATAACACTACCATTACCATCACAATATAAAAATTAAAAAAATATATTAAAAAAATTAAATTTTAATTACAAATTTCTTGTGCATATCAAATAACTAATTTTAATTTATCACTAAAACCTTTTATCAAATAGTTTTTTAGCACAAACAATTTAGTATTCAGTTTTCAGCATTTAATTTTTAGTTTTTAGGTTTCAGTTTTATCAAACACCACTTTGTTGCCAACATAATGCAAAATTATTACAGAGGGCCTTTGTTTGAGTTAAATTTTTAATTTATAATTTATAGTTCATTAAAAAATTAAACAAATTCAAATAAGTGTACTTATAATAATTTTTTATTTTAACTTTTAATTTTATATTAATAAACACAAATTCTAATATTTAAAATTATAAGTTCGCAACTTTATTTAATATTTATAATTTTCATTTTAATTCATAATTATATTTTTAATTATAATATATAATTTTGTAATTTCAATTACACTAAACACCCCCATGAAAATCCAAATGGAATCCAAATGGCACAAAAGCTGCTTTCCGGGGAAAAAAAAATCACTTAAGGCTGTAATTTATTTGTCTAGAGATAAATTAATAAATACAAAATACATTCAAATATAAAAATAGATATTAAATTCAATGGATGTATACATATATATATCATATTTGTTTTTTGGTTAACCCCTCCTCTGGACCCCACGTGTGTGGAAGTTTTTTTGCACCAAACTGTCTTTTTATATCATCTTTGTTTTTATGTGAAAAGTGATAGACAATGATACGGAGATAAATATTCACAAAATAATTTAGATTATTTATGCCCTCATACAAATCTTGAAATACTTAACATATCCAAAATTGCCTGCCACGTGAATTTTGTGAATACAAGTAAAAATTGCCACTTAATTTGCAGAGAAAAAATTGCCACGTAAGAGAATAAGATCTTGTTTGGTAATCGATTTTAAATCGATTTTTTTATCTTT
Source organism: Heliamphora pulchella (assembly GCA_032270985.1). Taxonomy (NCBI): domain Eukaryota; kingdom Viridiplantae; phylum Streptophyta; class Magnoliopsida; order Ericales; family Sarraceniaceae; genus Heliamphora; species Heliamphora pulchella. The sequence goes on along the minus strand of JAULJZ010126158.1, from coordinate 5,857 downwards.
TTTCTTAAAAGACAAAAAGGAAACAAAACAGATCAGCAAAAAATAGAAAAACAGTAGTGCTTGTGAGATTGATGAAAGAAAAGATGACAGGATTTGGGGCAAAAAAGACTTTATGAGAAAGAGGATATAAAATATTTCTTCTCAAGTAATATATATCAAGAGATATGGCACTTAATTACTTGGGCTATAAGCTACAATTTTTGTCACAAATTATAATTTATAAATTACTAGTTTCAGTGCCAAACTTCATCTAAATACAATTTAATGAGTTGTTATTAAGAACATAACGCAGACAAAAAAAATTAATATCAAAACAATTTTAGAGGTAAAGTCGATCATTACATATACACATTTTATACCAATGTCGAGGGTGTTTGGCCAAGCTTTTTGGCTTAATTTTTAGCATCCTCCTATTAATTTTAATTATAAGTTATAATTTTTTTTAAACACTTACAACTTCTGCTATAAGTTTTAACTATTTTTTCTTTTATTTTAGCTATAAGATATAATTTTTAATAAAAATTCACAACTTCTATTACAAACTACAATTTATAACTTACAATTTCCAGCAATCCCAAACACCCCATTTGTATCTTATTGTCATAACTTAAGGGTTCTTATTAGCATTTTCCAAAAAATTGTTAGAAAGTCAACAGGCGTGAAAACTGTGGGTTTTTTTAATCTTAAATTAGATCATATTTTGAGAATTCGAGTGTTTAAATCTCAACAGATGAAAAAATATTAAGTATATATTTTAGAAGTACATTGTGACACTGTTTGGTATAATTGAAATTACGTACTTATAAATTATAACTCAAAAAAATAATTATAACTTTAAACATAAGATATAAATATTTGATAAAATTGCATCTATATTTATAGATTCAAGTATAGAATTTGTACTTGTTAATCTTGAATTAAAAACTATTGTAAAAAGTTATAAAAACATTTGTTCGAATATTCTTAACTTTTTGTTAAACGCTAAAAGCTAAAATGCAAACTAAAACCAACACTCTCACTTACTCTTCATAAATGAAAAAAAAGGTTTGATATATACATTGACTAGGTCATTTCTATTAATCAGTTAAGGGGTGTTTGTATTATAACTTTTAACTTGTAATTTAGTAAGAAATTTAAAACATTTGAATAAGTGTGTTTATAACTTTTGATTATAAAAATAATAAACAAAAATTATATATACTATTTAAACTTGTACATTTTGATCTTTAATAAATATTTGTAACTTCTATCTAGAGTATAAACACATACTCTCAACTATAATCTATAAAATTATAATTTCAACGACAACAAATACCCCCTTAAACTAACAAAAATATCAGATAATATTGTTCTATTCGGATTGCTTTCCATCACAAAACTATCGACCCTATGTATGGAATTATTTTTTTATAATTTTATTTTTAGTTATTAGTAAACTCTTTCCACCACTAATTTAAATGTACAAACTTTTTGGATTATATTTGTTATTAAAAATCAAAGGAGTAAAAATGTTTGACCAAACTTTTAAAGAAAATCAAATAAAATAAAAAATGCATTAAATAGTAAAAAAGCCATTTTTTGTTTTTATAATTTTTTCAACTTCAATTGAAAAAATTACGTTTTAAATTTCTCATCGGTAGGTAGAGGAAATGGATGACTTTAAAATATCGATTAAAATATTAAAATGTTAATAAAAACATAAAAAACAAAATAAAATAAAAGCCTTAAATTTGGTAGCCTAAATTGTGGATACGAAACTCCTTCAGGTCTCTATCGATGTGCATGCTTAATGTGTGTAATAATCAGGGCCGACCCTAAGTGATTTGGGGTCCAAAGCGAAAGATTAAAATGGGCCCTTTAAAATTTTTCATACACAATATCATTTACTAAATCATTATTTTTTTCATTTTTTAAATGTTTAAGTTTTTCTTCATTCACTGAATCTTCAATCAAATTAGAATTTTCTGTTAGTTTTTTACTACTTAAAAACTTAGCAAGAGATTCCACTTGATATTGAATTAATTCTTTTACTTTTTGTTTTTTTTTTCTTTTTTTCAATCCAAATATATATTTTCTAGAGGGCATGATTATAAAATTCTGCAAATCAAAAAAATAACAAACAGAAAATAATTAAAAAAATTAAAAAATTGCAAACAAAAAAATATTTAATTGAGTGCACAATATATATTAACATATATTATATAATAAACATATATTAAAAATAACAAACATAAAAAATAATATGCACAGGAGAGAGTCAGAGAGAAACCAGGGAAACAGAGACACACACGGCACAGCACTCAGCAGAATAGAGAGAGAGATGCTCAGACGCACAGGCATAGCAGCAAACGACGACGTACGGCGAGTCGGCGACGACGCTGAGACCGTGAGACGGACGGCGACGCACACGGCAACGCACACCGCACACGGCTGTCATGGCGACGCACACAGCGATTTCAGACTTCGAATCTTCGATTTAAGTTTTTCTGATTTTCTCAGTCTCACTTGCGCTGTTGTGTACGAGGGGAAAAAAATAAAGTTTGAATATTAATTTTTTTTAAAAATTGGGAGCCCTTAATTTTTGCACAAATTTAAGCGTCCAAAGCCATTGCCTAGATTTTGCCCCATGGCCGACTCTGATAATAACACTCACATTGTCTTGAAAAATTATCAGTAAGTCAAAGATTCTCGAATGAGATCTCCAAAATTTACTCCCAAAGCTTAAGTGATATGATATTCACCTCGTCATGTGGGTTTTTTTTCAAAATTATTAAATATTAATACTTTTTCTTTTTTCTGTTTAACTTTACTCTCTCAAATCTTTCACTCACTAGATAACTAAATTATCTCACCTTTACTTTTACTTCTTTTTCTAATTAATATTATATTATTTTTAAAAATTATAAATATTAAATTTATATTACTTTCAAATTATCTTATTATAAATAATAAGATTAAAAATTAATTCTAATTAATTAATTAAAATATTACGTTAGATATATATTTATGTTATACAAAATTATTTATTGTTAAATAATAATTTTGTAATATATATATATATATATACATATAAAATATTTTATAGCAATAATGTCACGTTTAGTATTAGCATTAAATAATTTTAAAAGAAAGCCTTCATAATGAGGTAGATGCCACTTAAGCTTTTGGGATAAATTTTAGAGATTTCATTCGGAGGTCCTATACTTTCTGAAAAATTATTAGCTAATACTAAACGTGACATTATTTTATCCCGTGACATTGTTTTACGTTATATTTTTTAATAAATAAAAATATTTAATTAATATTAAGTGACTATTTTTTTATCGCCCATTTACTTAATAAGAGCGATATTATTCCGCTAGCATTATTTTTTGGAAATCAGCTTCTCTCAATTTCTCGAATATGTAGAGAGATTTGTATTTTGTTTATTTTATGATATTTACGTAGTCTATTTTAGTAATATAAACTATTTATGTTATAGAACTTAATAAGACGATCATACATATAAAAAATCAAGTTAATCAAGTACCGATTGATAACTATATGGTCATAATATGTTTATCTTAAAAAAGAATGATAAGTTTTATTGTTAGAGTAGATTATTGAGTTATTTTAGAATTAATGTGATCGAACAATTTAGTTGCTGATTTTTAATTAATTTAATTTTTTGTATAAGTAATTTTTTTTTATTATAAATTCTATAATGTGAACAGTTTGAAACTGTAAACACTACATTACAGAAATGAAAAAGGCCTTCATTTCTTAAAAAAATAATGCGGCACTTCTACAAATTTAGAAAATTTACTTAGAAACAATTCCAAAAATGAAAATGGATAAACCAGATTTACTTAATGTATGAGAGCTACACATTAATTAAATTTGGTCCATCTTTTTTGAATTCTTTAATTGTTTTTGAGTTTTTCGTATGAGATTCTATCTTCTCTGAAATTAATTAAAGAGGTTATAAATCGTTGCTACATGATCATCGTGTAGACAATTCCACCTAAGTACTCTCAAACTAGATAATTGTCATGTTTGGGCTAAATTTGAAAAACTTAGCTTTTTTTAATTTTTTAACTGTTTTTTTATGTTTTGATTAAAAAAATTTTATTTTTTGAAGATAAAAAATTTAGACCAATAAAAATAAATAATGTAAAATTTAATTTATTGACTTATTTTAATTTATTTTTATCTTTTTTAAATTATTTTTATATTCTAATAAGTTTTTTATTTTTATTTTTTTGACTCGATCTTTGGAGGTGGAGTCAAAAATATAATATATTTAAAGGTAAATTACACTGACCACTTTTGAAGTTTTAAAAAAAAACAGAAACATTCTTTCTAATTTCTAAAATAACACCACGTCCCTCGTCAGAAAAAAAAAAACTCCGTTAAATTTATTTATTAAAAGACACAAATACCCTTTTATTCTAAAGAAGCCCTTCTGCTTTGTTCTTATTTTCATCAAATTGATCAAGATTAGCCCTTCTATTCAACACTGTTCTTATTTTTGCAGCTTCAGATCAAAATCAATATGCTGCACGATTCTCCCCTACATACATAAAATCAAATGTATTATCATGATACATATCACTAAATTTTGAAAGAAAAGTGTTGAATCTGAAAAAGGATAAATTAGATTTTTGACAGAAAAGTGTTGAACCTGAAAAATAAATAAATTAAATTCTCAGCGCCATCAATAACCGCCGTCTGAACACTGCCAGTGACGGCGGCTGATCGGCGAAGCAATGGAATAACAACAGTCAAACGCATTCCAATCGTGTGATTTTTTGATCTATCTCTTGCGCAAAAAAATCGAATTTACCACCAGAACACCAATTTCTCTTGCAGCAAATTCAACTTGAAAAATAAACAAATAAAATCCAAGGAGAGAGAGAGAGAGAATTCTACCTCTCAGAAGTTCCGAATCTTGAGAGAGAAAATAGGTGTATGGTTATGATTGAATTAGAGAGAAAAGTTTGGGCGAGAGAGACATAAGAAAGGGAGGGATAAGGGTTATGACTGGTTTTCGAATTAGAGAGAAAAGTTTGGGCGAGAGAAAACAGGTGTATGGTTATGACTGGTTTTCGATAGGAAGACGAGTCCAACAGCGGCGATGGCGATCGGCGACCTCAACCACGCAGCCCACGTTCAGGCCCAGCTCGAGAACGTTCTCGACGCCCCCCACTGTGACGGCGTGAGGAGGAGCGTCAGGGTAACCGCCCCCGCCGCCTGCCTCACCCACATCTAACGGCGCCTCCACCAACTGATGGCCACCGACGACGACTACGAGGAATGCTGCAGCAGCACCACCAGTGGCGGCGATGGAAGGAGGCACGAAACCACGCAATATCGAGACGCGTGCCGGAGTGATGGCCACCGTGGAACACCGTCGAAGGTGTCGATTTTGAGCTCGGGGAGCTTGAGGCCGGCGGAGGGTTGGACAAGACCGATTTCCCCAGTGTTGGAATTTGAAAGAGAGGGGGGATGGGGGGTTTTACGGGTAAAATAGGAAAATAAAAAAAGAATTAGGCGGAATCAATTTTTTTCCGTTAGTTTAGTAACGGAAAAATAATTGAGGGCGAGGTATGTGCATATTATTTGATAAAGTAAGGAAGGTTAATGTGATTTTAAAAAATAAAACAAATTAGTGTTATTTTAAAAAATAAAAAGAGTACTTTTATTTTTGTCAAAAATTTCAGGAAAGATCACTGTAATTTATTTTATATTTAACTAAATGATAAATTATTTTTATTAAAAATAAATAAAATAAAATAAATATAAGTAATTATCCCAAATAGGGCCAATTATTTTTTTATTTATACTGAAAATGTAGTTTGTGAGAACTTAAAGTATA
>JAULJZ010126137.1:0-11055 GCA_032270985.1 Heliamphora pulchella | reverse complement strand
TGAGATCTCAATAGGGGTGAGGGGGTTCAGCAGGTGGGGGCTAGAGGAATAGAGGAGATTTGCTTGTGTGCTACTGAGGATCAAGATTTTGTACTGGAATGTGAGGGTTTTGAACTTGAAAATGAAGAGAGCCGTGCGGGGGGTGGGGGGGTGGGGTTAAATATTTGTTGAGGGAGTGGAAAGCGAATGTTGTGTGCTTATTAGAGACAAAGATGGGTTCTCTATCAAACTTGGTGGTTTCATAGTATTTGAGTAGTAGGTCGATGACTGTTTGTATCTGGAGTAGTAGGTCGATTTTTTGTTTTTTGCCGCCAAATAGAACTACGTGGGGTATTCTGCACTGCATGTTGTGGGATTCCAAAGTTGTGCTTGAGGAGGAGCAAGAGGATGGATGCTTATCTCTGTCTTGCCTATTTCAATGTGTCGAAGGTGGCTTTAGGTGGGTTTTTCTTGAGTTAACGATCCGTGTGATGATGGGAGGAGGAAGGAGTTGTAGGATGAGCTGGGTGTGATTGCCTTTAGATGGGATGCTCAGTGGTGCATGGGTTGGGACTTCAACACCCTCAAGTTCCTGCACAAGAGGCTTGGTTGCACATCTATTCCCAAAGCCATGAAGTCGTTTTCATCCTTTATTGACGAGAGGGAGCTGGGTGGACCTCTCTCTATCCGGGAGTCGTTTTACTTGATGTAATGTTCAGTCTTCCTTCAGTGTCACGGACCGTTTTTAATATCTATAGGTTGAGAGTGGCGGTTTTCTTTGGTGGCTCAACGCTTATTGCCTAGACCTTTGTCAGATTATGTACTGATTCTTCTAGATAGTGGAGGGATCTGGCGAGGAAAGTCTCCTTTCAAAGAAGAGGGGGGCTGAGGACATCATATACTTTCGACCTATTAGTTTGATGGGCTCGGCTTATAAACTCTTGGCCAAGATTTTGGCTTCTTGACTCAAGAGAGTCCTTGATCTGGTAATTACAAAGTCACAGAACTCATTGTTGGTTGGAGGCCAATTACCGATGTTGTGTTGATAGCCAACGAGTGTTTTGACTTTAGGTTCTAGAGCAGAATCCCTGGGTTTATATGTAAGGTGGATGTTGAGAAAGTTTATGATCATGTGAATTTAGACTTCCTTATCTTGGAGAAAGGTGGAGGTCGTGGATCAAGTTCTGCATTTCAACGGTGTCTCTTTTAGCGCTTGTGAATGGAACGTCGACATAATGTTTTCATACCTTGAGAGGTTGAGATACCGTGATCCTCTCCTCCTGTTATTTTACTGTGGTGCTGGAGGCTTTTAATCGTATGATCCATGGTGCTGAGTAGAGGGGGTTTCTCCAGGGTTTTCAAATTTAATTGATAGATGGTGCGCCGTTGACTATTTCCCACCTCCTTTATGGAGATGATACTTTAATTTTTGCAAAGGCTGAGTGATGCCAAATCAAAGGACAAAGGGAACACATAAGGTACAACCCTAATTCTCATCAAAACTGGTAAATTACTTGGATAATCACTTTGTTTATAGGCTAATCCTAACATAAAAGGATACAAATAAATATCCTAAATAATACCTTAAATAATTCCTTAATAACTTTTAATAAATTAAATAACTACTAACGGCAATTATTCGATCAAAAGAACTTATTGACTTGTGTCGGGCCCTTGGGCTGGTGTAACCGTTGACTAGCTAGAGAGCTGTTATTCTATTTGGAAGTCTTGAGTTAGGGCGGTTTAAGGAAGTTTCTGTTTGGGATAGAGTGGTTGAGAGGTTTTAGAGGGCTAGATTGGATGCACCAATACTTTTCCAAGGGGGGTAGATTGACACTCCTAAAGAGTACACTTTCCAGTTTTCCAACTTTATGAATGTTCATACTATCTTGAGGTTTGTAGTGAGGAGGTTTTGGAAGTTACAGAGGGACTTTTTGTGGGGTGGTTTGAGAGATGGTTTCAACTAACCCTTGGTGAACTGGGAGTATAGTTTACACCCTTGGTTTTTTTTTGGGGGGGGGGGGGGGGGGGGGGGGGATTGTCTTGGCACGAGGTTGGTTCCTTTTAGTAAAGCTCTGTTAGGAAAATGTCTACGGTGATACGTTGTTGAGCGGAACATTTGCTGGAGAGGATTATTTAGTGCAAATACGGATCTCGGGAGCATGGTTGGGGTACCCCTCAAGTATCCACTTCTTATGGCTAATAAGGGTTTAGGGAGGATATTAACAAAGTTTGGGATGTTTACTTGAAGCATGTTAATTAAATCGAGGTTGGGAGCGGGGACAAAATTAGTTTTTGGCCAAACGTGTGGTGTGGTGATATCACTTTGGGCACAGATTTCCCAGCTACCTATGCTTCGGCTAATGACAAAGATGCTCTTGTTGTGGACTATGCTTGGAGAATCTTTGACTTTTGTTTTTGGGATATCGGGTTAAGGAAGGATGTTCAAGATTAGGAGTTGGCCCAACTTCGTTCCGTTTTGGGTCTTTTGTATGAATGCAATGGAGGAGATGGTGGGCTGGATTCTGTTAAGTGGAGAGGCGTTGTGGTAGGTTCACATCAAGCCTTTTTATGGGTGTCTCGTGAAGAATGTGTGGAAGGGAAAGCTTGGGAAGATTCTTACACTATTTAATCTTATTCACAGATTTGCTAGCTAACTGGTGTTGCTTGTGTAAGAAGGCGGGAGTCTATAGCTCACCTCTTTTATCCACATTGACTTTTTGAAGGAGTTGTGAATCGTCATATTCCTTTTTTGAGTAGTTGGATATTTCAGAAGGAAGCTGCTGGTGTGCTGGTGAGATGGAGAGTGGGGAGAGTCCTGAGGCAATGGGGAAAGGCTTGGTGGTTAGCTTCTCTCTGTTTAATGTGGGTGATACGAAGCATAATAGAGATCCCTTTATATAGGTTGAATGGTGCTTTCTATGCAATTTGTATAGTTGGTTATCTGAGAACAGAACTTAGTCCATTTTTTACAGTAGATTTTATTGAATAACCTCTTTTTTTTTTCTTTTTTTTTTTTATGTTTTCACTCCATTCCAGTTTCAGTGGCTAGGAAACTAGATAAGTTGTGGATGAATTTGTTTAGGGGGAATGGTTGGGGATGGCTACAGGTTTTACTTGGTGGATAGAAGTACGGTTTGCTCCTCTTTTGGAGGAAAGGTGTCTCAGGATCAGGATGTTGGTCGCATTTAATAGATCTCTCTTGGGGAAGTAGCTGTGGAGTTTTGTAGTCGAGTAAGGTTCTGGTAGCGGCAATTAAGGTATTTCTTGAGTGACTGTTTCTTATGACGGAGGCTTATGAAAAGGTATTAGTAATGGTTGGGACAAATTGTGAATCATATCTTTTTTGAGAGTGGGATTGGGACCCAGTTCAAATTCTGGATTTACATGTGGTGTGGGTATATGGTTTGTGTAGGGCATTTTCCTGACATATTTGCCTTGGCTTAGGATAGTGGTGCGCTTGTGGCAAATTATGCTTGGTGGGAGTTGGGTGTTTGCTTATGGAATGTTGGACTGAGGGAGGTCCAGGATTGGGAGTTGGATTAACTATTGGCTCTCTTAGGCCTTTTGTAGGACTTTAGAGGGGTGGAATGCAGGGAAGACTTGGTCAAATGGAATGGGGACCGTAGTGAGAGGTATACTATCAAATCTTTTTACCGGTGCTCTTGTTAGGGTGCAAGGGGGTCCTCTTTCTCATGGAGATGTGTTGGAAGGTGAGAGCCCCTCATAAGGTATTTCTTTGGTTGGTCAGTCTTAAATAGAAATATCTTTTCCATCGACCTATGTTACATAGACATGAGTACGGGTGTCGAATGTGGCTACGTATTTTAGTGTCGAGTTCATCCAATTTTCATGTCAAGAATACAAGAACACAACAAAATATTCATATTACGTAATATATATTTTTATTTTGTTAGGTAAATGGTATTTTTAAGGTTACAATATAAACACTATTTACTATATATTTTTACTTATAAGAAGAGTGTACGTAGAGTATTTTATGTATAGTATGAGAGTTTATGCATAATTCTGTAATAAACTCAAATTAGTAAGCATGCTTCTTATGTAAATGTCTAACTAAAAATGTTATACGCATATCTTATACCCTTATCTAAGAATCGAATGTCTTGCACGGATATTTCATATATTCATAGAAGTTTATGTAACATAGCCATTCTCAACTTTATTCGGAGGGGATAGTTTTGGCTAATTGGTCCTTTGTGTAATAAAGATGGGGACCACGATTTCTCATCTTCTAATTCATTGTGAATTTGCAAGGTAATTGTGGAGGGTTTGTTTTATTTATTTATACTAGTTAATAGTTCGCGGGCAAGGCCCAGCGATCTAGGCTCAATATATTTATAGTTAAAAAAATAGAATTTATAAAAAGTGTTATGTGCAAAGAAATTTAATTGTTGTATTTAGCATAATTTCTTTTAAATTTAAAAGGCATTGGTTAAAGTGTTAAGTGAAATAGAGAGATAAAGCTTGTCCAAAACAGCTATTGTCAACTTCAAAGTCTAAATATGAATTAATCTCGGTCATTATTTTTAAAATGTGTTAAGAATGTAGAACTTTTTTAAAAAAAATGTGAGTTTCAAGTCATAGTTCCTTCAAAAATGTGTTAGAAGAAAAATAACACATTTTAAAAAGTGTAAACTATTTTATATATAGATTTTAGCTATATAGGTCATTCGCTGCTATTTAAGACACTTTTAAAATGTATGAGCTATTTTATTATGCAGATATTTAATATGTGTATGTTCATGTGTACATAGGGCAAGAGTGCTACATGAGAAATTTAGTAAATATTTTTAGAAAGTATGAGTTATTCTATTAAAAAAGAAACTTAACTACACACTTCATTTTTAGATTTTATCGTATGTACTTTATAAATTCTACCATACAGATTCATTACTAAATATTTAAATTTATAATTAAAAGATTATATAGATTCATAAATCAGCAATAACAAAAATTTGTAAATTTAACAATAAAATTTCATAAAATTTTAGTTGTTTTGAATATGCTGTGGAAAATTAAATAAGATGAAATGCCATGCCCCCAAATCTCAAGAATCTCATTAACTAAAATACCATCATACATTCAATCATAAATAACGTGACCTTATGGCCTTACAATCCCTTGCACATTAATAACAACATATGCTTCGAAACATCCAAACAACATCTGATATAACATAGTTTCAAAATCTAGAAACCAAAACCACATGTCGCTCCGTGCCATCAAACTATGGGATCTCCTCAAATGCTTAAAATAGGTGTTAAACAAACACCGTGAGGCAAAGCTCAATAGGATACGACTACGCAAGAATAAAAGCATAATATGTAAAAAGAAAATGAGAGTTTGTAAACCATCACCCTGATGCATAAAAAGTTTCCCAAACCAAACTACTGCAAACTAAGGAGATTACTTTTTCTCATGGTTTACCAATAACCATTTTCCCATTTTTCAATCAACACAACCGAGCAATTATAAATTCTTATACGTTGCCCTCATTACCGAGCCAACTCAAGGCACCGATAGATAACTCATGGGTTTTATAATTACCAATGCAACCATTCTTAATCGGCACATATCGCTAAATACGTAATTATCACACAAATTGAACACCTTTTTGGGAACGCCATCCGAAGGGTGGGGCATCCATTGCACACCTTTTCGGGAACATCATCTGAAGGAACGGAGCACCTTACCACGTTTTTGGGTATTAAACCGAGGGAACCAGGCATTCATTCTTGCGCAAGTTTTCGATTTTTCACTGAGGAGCTAGTCGAGCCCACATTAATTTCATAACCATCTCAATATATATGTACAACATATTATCAATAATATCGGTCACTCAACCATTACTATCGTTTTCACCTAATCACTTCATGTATTCACTACATAGTCAGCAATTCGATTATCATAATAATCATCAATAACATTGGTTCCTCGACTCTTATTATGGTCTTCACCTTAAATATCTCATGTATTCACTCCACGGAAATTCATCCAAATCACAACATGCAAATAGAGATTTTCATAATTTTCATATTCAATATGATTTTGTATCGAGAACTCCAATTCAATCATATTTTTTCCAAATATTTGAAAAGATAACATTTTCCAAGGATTAGAATCACTATCAACTCTCAAGTAGAATTCAATTTCCATGCAATTCCCCAATTATGTTTCAAACATGAATTTAATTCATATCGGAAATAAATGACGTTTCAAACAAAACTCCTAATCATTTAGGTTCTCACCAATCCCAACGTTCAAATCCAAACAAGACTTCAAACGAGCCCCAAACCTTCAACCTATGATTAATGCTCCAATTCACTCCATACTATCACCATCTCACATCTCAAGCCCCAAATCCAAGGCGCGTGAATCCCTCCACGGGAACCCATTACGATAAATCGAACTCTACAAGGAAAACTTTTAAGAAAATCCGCCTTATAACCATTGCTCCACGCCAAACTGTTCGAATCAAAGCGATTTTCAAAAGGAGAATTAAACTATAGAAAAAAGACTCTCGGAACTTCAATTTGAACACAAAGGGGTCTCGAAATGGAACCCGTATGAAAAGATATTTTATTTAAGGAAACAAAATTTTGTACCCAATCCAGGTGAGTTCATTCGAACAGACTCATCATCGCTTGAGTGGCCACCTAGCTGAGAAAAAATACCCCCTATCGGATAATAGACCGCTCGAGCGGACCCAGGACCGCTCGAACGGTCCCTTACCTAAGACCAAACCAATAAAAGTCTTGGTTTTGAAAATCTTGTTCCATCCCAAAGCTTTTCAAAGGAAAGAAATTTCTATAGTATAAAACATAGTTAAAAACAACTTTAAACCATGAAAACATAATCAAAAACTCCTCCCAATTAACATTTCAAAGCTTCCCACGAGGATTAAAAGGAATTAATTATCCATCAAACTTACAAGTTTTACCTCAAACTCAATAAAGCTAGGATTTTCAATTCATTCACAAATCCTAACACACACAACCCCAATTAACCCAATTCATTCCACAACTTCTCATTCAAACTCCATAAACACACCCAAACCCAAACTTTAAACCTCACCCTTTAGCTACAGTTTTCAAATTAAAATCAATTTTAACATCTATCAACACCTAACTTTTCATAACTCATTTAATTTCACAAAATCTCACTTAACCCCTTCCAATTATCAATTCTCAAGCGCCCTAGAACTAGAGTTTTCAAAATAGAGAGGGATTAATTACATTTTCATAAACAGGAGGAATTAATCACATATCCATGGAAGTTTATTGAAGATTAGTAGGAATTCTATCTCGGTGAGTCGAAACTTGAAGCTTTAACACAACCTGAACACCTGCGGGAGGACCCAAACTCGCCAAATCCGAAAATCATTTGGTTAGAAACGTTGCTCTCGACGCCTAGAACAACCTTTGTTCTTGTATTTTTGATCAACTCCATGCTTTTGGCCTTCAAAATGTAAAGAGAAGGTGGAGGGACATTGGGTTCTTCCGTGGAGGAAGAAAGAAAGGAAAAAAAAGAAGAGAGAGGAAAGAGAGAGAGAGATGTTGGGAAGAGAAGCACCAAATGAAAGACTTCTTTCTAATGGCGTCTAAGGGAAGCTAAAGGGGTGGAGCCCACCCCCCACTCACATGCGCCAACCCCAAAATTTAATTTATGATGTATTTTTAACTCACATTCATACATTAATAACATTAAAATTAATATTTATAAATTTACATGACTTCAAAATTAATTTCTCACAAATCACTGAATTTTAATTTTCTCCCCAAATTAAATCTCTCGGACCTCCGCACACACAGGCAGTTCCAACAAAATTTATTAAAAAGTTACCACGTCTACTGGCCACACATATGTAACAAGCACATTAGCTCAAAATTAATACCACATAGGTAAATCATCATGTAAACATGCAATTACTAAAATTTAAAATGGGACCGGATCTCACATGAAAGCTTGGTGTTTTCAATTGATGTCAAGTAAATACTATTGTTAAAAATTATATTAATTTTTAAAAAATCATATGTGAAATAATGGTATTGATGTGTGCTTTGTTGATTATTTGTAGGAAGAAAAGTACAAACAGTAATTAATAGAAAAAGAAAATATATAAGAACAAAAGAATCAATTACATTAGTAATCAATATAAACGTTTGCAATAATTGTTTACTTTTCAACTCTTTTACTTATATTTTAATTTTGAAGCAAAAATAAATTAAAAATGTATTAATACACTTAAAACCCTGAAACTAAGAAAAAAATAAATAAGCAAAAATACCCAAAAGGAAATCTCAATAGCATTTAATTTGGAATATACAAAAAAATACGAAGAACAAAAAAAATATACAAAAGAGACCAAAAATACAAAGGGACAACCGAAGTAAATCAAAAAACTATTAATGGAAAGACAATAAAAAGCATCCACAGCGAAAAACATTAAGCACAGTAAAAAACAACCTTTTACCATAAGGTTTAATTTTTATGGCCCATCTCAATCTCCTCTCGATAACTCGAACCGTTTATTTTATAGAGTATTTGGAGAAGATCATCCATGTAAAAAGTAAATTGCAAGTAAATTGATTAGATATCTATAGTTATAGTGTCTGATAACATTTATTTTAACGGTATATGTGATTTTAAGAATAAATCGTTTATTTTATGCAAAATACATAGGTTCAAATCATTGATATCCGATCAATTTAATTTTTCATATGGATGATTTTTTTAAGTTCTTCTATAAAATGAATGGTGCGATCATCAAAATAAACTTGAGGTGTATTTATAAATTTAGAAGAGAAATTTTAACTAAATCCTAAATTTTGAGATTGCCGGGACAAAAAGTTGGGACGGAAACTCTCTGTATATATATATTTTATGGGCCCATTTCAAGTTTATTTTGATGATCAGAAATGTATATCTTGTAGAGTATACTGAGAAAAATCAGAAGATCATCAATATTAAAAAATAGATTGATTGGATATATGTAGATATAATGTCGTATCACATTTAATTTTAATAGTATGTGTAATTTTAAGAATAGACCATTTTTTATTTAAAATAAATATATTCAAATAATTTAGTTATTAATACGCGATCAATTTAATTTTTTACATAGATAATCTTCTCAAGGATTTTTATAAAATTAACGGTACGATCATTAAAATAAACTTGAATATATTTATTTTAAATAAAATAAATATGGGAATGGGAGAAGTGCGAGCAATGAAGATGAAGAGGGGTTCTGTATAAAACTCTCTAAAGACATTGGCAACATTCAAGAAGCATCCCAGGTGAATATCGGTACCTCCAAGTTGAGCGAGGCACAAAAAGAAAAAAGGGGCAAATTTGATATTTCGCAGGGAACGAAAAAGATGCTGTTCATTTAATGCATTGACTCTTTATATATAGTTAATGGAAATGGATATATTATATAGATGGATTTTTGAGGAGGTGGGCAGGATCTTGTTGGTATGGAAAGGGGATAATGCCAAGAAGTAAGAGAAGGTCGTGGCGTTTGGTCCTATTATGTGTGATGTGATCGTTGTGATAGGAGCATAACAAAAGATTGTTTGAATGGGTTAAGACTCCATTAAATAGATAGAAAGGTATCCTTATGAGTAGCTTGTATAGGTGAGTTTTTGAGAGGGCCACTCTATCTATTTTGGAGACAATTGACTTTATAAATTCTTTATCAGTAGGGTGACTCTTTTTGTACATGATTTTTAAGTTACCCTCCTTATTGTGAGAACTTTTGTCATCTCCCTTCTGTATACGGGTGACATTCTAAATGGATACAATTTTCTGACTGCTACCTAATATCGGCAGTGGGTATGAAAAAGTATCTAAACACATCAAATTTATATATTTGTACACTGTTGAAGCAAGGAGTACTTTTTTATTAAAACACGTGTGATTCTCGGTATTATTAAATAATCAATCTTACTTCTCAAAAAAAAAAAAAATCAATGTGAAATTATTCTTGAAAATGGGTCTCAATCATGGCAAGATTCATGTCCAACTCACTGGTGCCAATCAGGGTTGGGGGAAGGTAACCCGTCTAGCCACTCTGCTTGATAACAGCTAAGAAATGCAACTATCTCATGCATACATTCTTTGAAGGGAAAAATTGCAACTTATCATGTTTTTGAGGCGTCTGCTTGGAAGCTAATGTTTAATCTAACTTATTAAATTTGATATTTAAGTAATACTATGCTTCTTGGTCCATCATTTAGATAAAAATATGGCATTATCATTCTCTGATACAATGCCGATTTGACAAGATTGCATTGGTGCCAGTCAATATTGTCTTTTTCCTAATTATCCCTCTTTCCATTATTTGTCATCCTTAAAATGTTCCGCACTTGACTTTCTATTATTGCTTAGGGCCTTCTGCAATTCTTACCTATTTTAAATTTGCCAGCAATAAGGAAACGGAGGAAAGAAGCTTTCTTTTCAGAGTTGGGCAAGACATCATCACGAACAACTGAAACTCCCACCGGGGTGGGTTGATTCTCTTTCCCTCTTTACCTGTTTTCTGCACTCTGATGGACCTCTTTCTGTAAATTTTAGTGAACAACTATGCGTGTACTGTTGAAATTGGCTGTTTTGTGAGCTGGGCTGGGATCATGGGCTCATTTTTGTCATGTAGGTTCCACGTATCTGAATAACTTGAATATTTTATGACATGCAGGCTCATATATCTACAGGCGCAATGGACGGTGAAGGTCCTGCTTGGGCTCCCTTATGTGATGGTTATATGCTGACAAATCCCAAGTTAAAGGACTGGGACAAGGTGCAGGTAAAAATTTGATGGGTCACATTTATACATGTTAATTAGTATCAATGATCTCTCTCTCTCTCTCTCTCTCTTTCTCTAACGGAGACAAGGCAAGGTTCTTGGGACCCGACCCGCAAGGGGTAAATCTCCAGATACCTGCAATCATCCATCAAATCACAAGTATTGATTAAGTGACAGCGTTTCTAGCAAGAGCTGAATACAAGGCATTTGCGTTTACGGTTGGTCCCAATGACGACCTTAAACCG
>JAULJZ010126116.1:0-11055 GCA_032270985.1 Heliamphora pulchella | reverse complement strand
TTTGATTAATTTTTTTTTTAAATTTATCTTATCGAGGAGATTCAAAAAAGTAAAAATATTTAGTCAGTTCTTTTTTTTTTTTAAAAGTCAAAAATAAATTAAAATGTTTTTAGCCCAAACGGGGCCTAGGTCACCCCTCATCCTCCTTTTTGTAATTCCCGGTAATTATTCAATACTTTTGTAACTAATTATTGACACCTAAGATTTCGTTCAGATTAGATTAAAAAAAGAAAATAATAATAAATTTTTACTTTTTACATGGGGTTCAGTTCCTAAAGAAATTGTGAGTTAGTGACCATAATTTTCCTGCTAGAAACATTTTTTTACAAAATAATTTCTGTAAGTTCAAGATTATATATTATGGAAAAGTTAGAAACCAACGCTCTATTTGTTTGATATAGAATATTTTACAATAAAAAATATTTGTTATGTAAAATAATTTCTGTAAAAATATTTTTATTTTATTTTATTTTTCAGTGTTTAGTTAGTACATAAAAATATTTTTAAAAAATATAAATATTTAAATAAAAATACGCTACAATTTTAATACAGCTTATCGCGCCCATCAACATCTCACCACCACAACCACCATTCCGTCGTCATTACCATCCACCCCACCATAAATGCCATACCCCACCACCATCATAATCAACAACACACCCACCACGCTTTTTGTTGCCACCACAATTACCACTGCAATCATTGCCACTCCCACCCCGGTTCACCACCGTTGTCACCACTCTCATCACAACTACCACCACTCTTTTCATTGGCCGGAAAAAAAAACCGACCTACTTTTTTTCTTATATAAATCATTTTTGGTCATTTGTTGATAATTATTTTTCTGAAAAAATATTTTATGTTATTTTTTCATCAAACCAAATAATACAAAATAGATAAAATATTTTACAATGAAACAAATGAAACCAAAGTTTCTATTAACTTTTTTGGAAATTAAACCGGTGACGAAAATTAATTTTCTTATATTTTTTTCTTTACTTTAATTAAAAATACCACACAAATAATAAGACATATAATATTTTTAAAATACCTAATAATTTTTTGTTTCATTTAGTGTTTTTAGTGCCTTTTTTCATTTTTTATGAAAAAAAATAATTTTTCGCCAAATTTATTCTCCCTCATCCTTATGTTGAATATACATAAACTAATTCGATAGATTTGATAAGTGGAAGTAGCAGACGTAACGTGCAATTATTCTGGAGTGATGCATATAAATATGGCTTGGCGTGCCCAAATTGACAGAAAAGTCCCTTATCTCTATTTAAGTTCCTAATAATGAACAGGTTGTCACAAATCAGTCCCCCACAAAACCTAGGTAGGATGGTCCCCTCAGATATTGATTGGCATTGCTTAATTTAAAAGGGAGTTGAATAGGGGTGTAAAATGGATCCACAGTCTATGGGCTATCCGAGGCCGGTTTGGGTATTGTTGGAATTTTATAAAAATTTTAATATTTTAAAATATAATAATAATAATAAGATTTTTAATAAATTAATTTCCATTATTATATTTTTATGACAATTCTAATTGGTGAAACGATTTTTCACAATGAATGGAATATAAATTTTTTTCCACCAAATAGTGTGTTTAATATGCTATTATTATATTCTTATATATAACTCTCAGGTTTGGTTCTTTGAAACTTGATTTGTGTTGATTTTTGGTATATAGATTCAATTTCTTTTCGTCTTTCAATGAAATTCAATTTCTTTTCGACCGTTTGTTTTCGAAAGGTTCACCTGGAGGCTTTGATATACATAAATATATATATGTAATTGTGTTGGAATATTAAGTTGTATGTAATTATAAACCTTTCATTTCGAAAGGTTCACATGGAATATTAAGTTGTATGCAATTGTGAACCTTTCTTTTCGAAAGGTTTACCTCGAGGCTTTGATATATATATATATATATATATATATATATATATATATATGTAATTGTGTTGGAATATTAAGTTGTATGTTTAAATATTATAGCTGAATAGAATTCTACTAATAAAGAACAAAATTTGTGTAATGATCAATGAATATGTTAGAAATGTTAAAAGAAAAAGAGCAGTTTAATTTTCGGCAAATCTACATAAAATTAAAGTAAAATCAACACTTTCAACATCGAAAAAGTAAATATTCTAGAATACTAACATTTCTTCACGAGCTTAATTTGCTCATCTATGTCATCCTTCAAGCATTACTTAAGAACTTCATTTCTAAGGAAAGCAGCAAGACATGAATAAAGTTTTCAATGGTGATAACACTATCAAATAAGTAATGTCAATGAAGTAAAGCACACAATTCTCATGGAGATCTCGAATCACCCTTCTAAAGCAATGGATATGTAACATAATCCAAGGAAGCAAGGATTCGGGCATAACTTTACTCAATTGCATTGATATCTTCAATTAAATCTATATTTGGACTAGCTTATTTGAAAAGCTTAATGCTTAAAAGTCACAAAAGCTACTTTGTTTGGATAATACAAAAGACAGTGCAACTTTTTTCTCCTTTAACTTTTTTCGCTTAGCTTTTTTCATCTGAACTGCCAAATATTGAAGACAGGAAAAAAAATTGTAAAATTACCAATATACCCTTCACAATCTCACCAAAATTTGCAAAGCCAAGAAATACAATGGAAAAAAGAAGCAAAAGACATTTGAAGAATGCAAGAATAATAAATGCCAATTGAAGAAGTAGAAATGACATTTGAAGAATAAGAAATGAAGTACATAAATGAATCATAGGAAGATTTTAAAAAAATAGGAACATAGCATGGTATAGCCGCATAGGCAAAGCAAAAGTAGGTAAGTCAAAAGCACCATACCATCATATTAAGCTGATTAGCATAGGCAAAGCAACGTAGCATGGCAGCTTAGAACGCTAGCAAGCAACATAGTAGCAAAGCAATCAAGGCATTTTAGGCAATTAGCATGCTAGAGCAAGAATAGAATAAAAAAATACTTTATTAGCAAGAATACAAGCATGCATTGATTAGGAATACATAAATTGAGTAGGGATGAGTTAATGCATTACTTAGAGAATCAAAAATAGATTACCAAGAATAGAATCATAGGTAAGATATGTGTTTAATTATATTATGATCTATCAAAGTTGTTCTGCAATGAAGCTAAATTAGAAACAACTTGTGCAATGAATGTAAATTAACAAATGAGAATGAGATCGTGCATAGCAAGGCTATCTAATGTATATGAACTGTTTTCTTAAATGACTTATATATGATTAATGACAGTGAAAATAAACATCAATGAACTCTCATTGTTGTGCATAGGAACGAACTATCTTTTACGCAAACATAATAAGTAGCACATCTATAAGTATTTGAGCATTTTGGAATTGAAGGAAATAGACAAATAGTAGATCAAAAGAAAAGAGTTGGAAGCAAATTTTGATACAAATAGTAAAAGTTAATGTAATGGAAAAGGCAAAAAAACTAACAAGCATTGATTTAGTTTATGAACAAGCAAAAGCAGTAGTTATATTAGCTAGACTGTGGATGTATATGTCCGCTAGCTTGCAAAATATATTCCAAAGTTTTTCCGAACTTGTTTTCTTACTTAGATGTGTAGTCTAAATTTGCAGAAACTATTCCATCTTCTTCATCTTCGGTGTCACTGTTTGAATCTTTTTAGTCTACCAAGCTTTTTTTGCCCTTGTCAACTGTAAGAATGAGTTGATCTACATTTTTTTGAAGGTTTAACAGTGATTGATGGAATTTCAGTATCGCTGGTTGTATTTTTAGAAGTTAGAACAATATTTGTTGGAATCAGCTCGATTGCAGTATCCTTGGCGAGTATTTTAGCAGCTTGTAACTTAAAAAGTTATCTCTTAGCTCTTTTTTTTTTGTGGAGGTGAAAACATAGATGCATCTTTTGGATTGCTACATGTGGGCGATTGAGTTGCACGTTACTTGTGAATTACATTCACTATGAACTTGTATTCTGTACTTCTAGCCGTCTTGTATTCTGTACTTCTAGTCATAGTTTTAAATACTGTATCGGATAGTATACCAATTTTTTTATTGATATGATACGTCCGGTACCAGTGAAATATCGGGTACTGTTTTGAATTTTTTGCAATAAAATATTATATGTATATTTTTTAAAAATATTATTCAATAATAAATAATTTAATATAACATAATTATTTATTTAAAATAATATTTTAATTAATTAGTCTAATTTAATTTTTAGTTTCATTATTTATAGTGAGATAGCTAATTTAAAATCGATAAAATTTAATATGTAAACTTTTTAATGATAATTTAACATTGATTAGTTTTAGAACTCTTACCTTATGCTATATTTGATGCTCGAATTGAAGTATAAAAATAAAAATCAAAAATAGAAGCAAAAAAATAAGTAAATTTTTTTTTAAAGTTAATTATGGACCGGTACATATCCGGTATTACTTGATAAAGACCGACATAGACCGGTATTGGCCAGTATAGCCAGTATAGACCGGTAATTTAGTCGGTACATAACTAAATAATTAGCATACTAATATTGTTCTAAACTAGTATGTACCGGTATGATATGGTATTGACAACTATGATTCTAGTAGCTTCAAACTTGTACACTCATAGTTGTACAATATAGTTCTCAAATGTTACAAGTATTCCCAATGCATCTATAGATACTTCTTCTTGTTATTTATAAATAATGATGCATTAATTATATGTTAATGAAAATTTGTGCGGTTGATTAGTTGGTATAGTGAAATAATTACATTTGAAGTGTTTTCTTTCAAGTTATTAGAATTGATGTTGAACAAAGATTCAACATGTGGTCCAAAAATTGTTTGTGACGTTTCGTAAAGAGTTCCTAAAGTCCATTTCAAATATGCATGTATTTGTGGCGGTGTCTTTTGTTATGTTAGTGCAGCTAAAATGGAAGATGCAACATAATTTAAAGCAAGAATGAAAACCTCAGTATTGATACATTAGTTCTAAGGCAACTTTTTTGTTTTTTTGGGTAGTAGTGACAATTGAATGATTCCTCATATGTTGCATTTGTTGTCTTATGGCATGCATTGCATGCTAGGTACCAAGATTTTTTATTGAAATTTTACCCATCAACTGATGCTTTGATCCAATAGTATACAAATTGAATAAATTATGATTTTCATTTGAATTGAAATGTGATTTCTTGATGTTCTCACATCTGAAACATAATTTGGTAGTTCAAAAATTTTAATGATCTTGTTTAGTGTTGATGGAGGTGATTGGACGGTTCCAATTTTTTTAAAATGCCCTTGGCTAGATATTTCTTATTGCATCATTGTTAGCGAGACACCGGCAAATGTTTTAAATGTTAAAAGAGAATATGAATGTAATTTTATCAAAATTTATAAATTGAAGGAATTTGTAACCAACCAAGTTTGAAGATCTTTTGCTTGAGGTATTAGAGAGTTAATGATGGAGTTGCTTGACGATTTAGTCGATAAACTTAAACATGTGTTAATTCTCTCTATCGATTAGTAATTGAGTTTGTATAGTGTAAGATTTTGAAAGTCCAAATAATATATATGTAGATAGTGATATATTTTGATGTATTACCATTAAATGTTGCAACTCGTAAACGTGCCGAGAAAATGGTTAGAAAACGAGTAGTTAACTTTGACAAAATAATGCCTTCATCCTCCACAAATTAATCCCATAATGTCAAAAGCATTGGCTTCAATCTACGCATTTGAGGTTTATTCTGTTAGATCTTGATGAACGAGCTATTTGTGTTCTATAAGTTGGTGAAGTCATACCATTGGTCAACCACAATGATGTCATGCGTGAATGTTTCTCCATTGTTGGTTTTTCTTTTTCGAAAAGATAGGACTTCGACAATTGCCATCAAAATGTCTATAAATAGAATTCAGTTAGTCATGCTATTTTATGATAGTACTTAACACTCTTATATATTGTAGTAATGCTAATGAAAGTATTAGCATTGTTATGAGACTGTCATTACCAACACCAGCGGTGTTTGCATTTTCTCTAGTTTGTTCAAGGCAACAAGTGAATACTTTAGAGATGTAATTGTTAGTTGGTCATCTTCTATGTTTTCAATTGTTGTTTTTCCATAGATGCTCCACCGATATTGATGAGTTGTAATTCGAAATTGTTATGTAAGTGTCTTCATTGTAGCGCTGCATAAAAATATGCGTGAAATATTTGCAACGTGTCCTATAGCACCTCTATGTCATTTCCAAATATCGTTACTTGAACCTTTGTCCCCTAAGGAATTCAATTTTTTTTTAAAACAGTTAACAATGATAAATGTAGTTTAAATCAATTGATTAAGAATTGAATAAACCTCTTTGTCTATGAAACCCATTCTATGATATCTAACAGAATTTGTGCTGCAATTTCTTGGAGAGAATTTCTAAATAACCAAAAGGTGAATTTTCTATTTGCCAGTATTTAACTACAATTTTTCAATACTCATTAATTTAGCAGCCATTTGCATCTGAAAGAAGATTAGGAAATTAGCAGTTTCGGTGAAAAGAAAAAGTTGCAAAGCTAACTAAATAATTTTAGTAAAGTATTGACTTAAAAAAATTAAATAAGAAATGTATGAAGCATAACCTTGATCAGATACTTGCTAAAGCTAGTACTTTATCATACAATATGTTCTTTCTGAAGTTATTTGACAAATGGTTTGCATAATCGGATTCAGTCACAATCTTTATTTTTATTGTTGTAATAGCGCGTGAAAGTACTACATATAATTGGCCATGCAAGAACACAGGTTGAAGTAGATATACGTCAATAAGATTTAAAGTTTGACCTTATGCCTTGTTTATGGTCATTCCGAAGCACAAGCGTATAGAGAGTTTCCTCCTGCTAAATTCAATTGGATACGCGAATTTTTTCAGATGGTTGTAATGGGATTCTGGGCAAGAAGACAATATTGACTTTATAATCACCAACGACAATTTCTACAACAATAACATTAGTATTGAATTCTTTATAGAGAAGCCTTGTTCCATTGGACAAGCCTTTTGTTGGATCAATGTTTCATGGCAGAATTATTGGGCAATTCTTCTTCAATACAAGTTTATGAGGGGGAAATCCAAATGGAGATAGTGAATTTAAGAAATCTTCATATTAGCATTGTTGGCTCAAATATGATGTTTCATCAATGCTGAAATATTCACGTTCTTCTCCTGGAAAGTTCTTAATCAACAATTAATTGATTTGATCAACACCCTCATTTGTTGGAGTTAAGATTGCTGAAAGTATTGCTGAGTTTACATCATTGAATAAGTTCTCAAATTTTGGGAATACAAAACCAATATGCTTGCTTAAACGTACAACCTGCAGAACTATGTAGCATCATTGATAGCGGAATTGCAATTTGGCCATTAATATTTGGAGCTTCTTTTCATTTTCAACCCGAAGAAAAAACCCAAAAAATTGCACATCATCTTTTGCACGCATATTTTCAGTCAGCGTATTTTTTTCAAAGATTTCCAAATGGAAGATTTCACCAAACTTGCATCGATGCAGTCTTTTTTGTGGCTTTCGGATTGACTGGTAGAACTTTTCTAAACGCGCCTCTAATAACAACTTTTCCTCCAAACAAATTTGGATTATTTATTATTTCTCTCAAAATTTCATCCAAAGTTTCAACACTTTGTCGACTTGCCATTAATGATTCATCCCAAATGATCAATCTAGCAGCTCTAAACAGGTTAACCAATCCACTTTGTTTGCTGACATTGCAATAATAGTGCTTTTTAATGCCAATTGGAAGTTTGAAGCAATAATGTGCAGTTCGACCATTTGGTAGAGTGGATGTAGCGACATCGAAAGTTGTTGTGGCTACAGCAAGCAATCCATGTCTTCTAAATGTTTCCAATAGTGCTTTATACAAAAAGCTTTTTCCAGTGCCACCAGGTCCGTCAACAAAGAACAATGCTGGTCGATTTGAAAGCACAACATCTAAAATTTGGGTATGCAATTGTTTGTTTCTTGTTTAACATGTACACATCATTTGCATTTTGTTTCTAATGTTGATATGCTCATTTCATCCTCAATTTCTTTGGCAATATGGTTTGCATTGTGATAGAACAAGCAAAATTCATTTAAATTAAAATAAGCTATTTTTTTCCCATAGACTGTAGCATAGCATTTATGCTACAACTCCCAAAATTGAAATAATCATCATCAGCAGCATCATTATCATCGCTATTGGAGGAGGTAGATACAACTCTCAATCTGGTCCTAGCAAACGAGGCATATCTCCAAGCAAAAGGAGGACGAAAGCCACTTCGTCTTCCCCGCGCCGCACCTTGAATTCGGTTGCACAGCTGTAAAAATGAATAAAAAGAAAGAAACAAAATCAGCAAAAAGAAGAAGCGGGGGAATCAAAAGTGGATAAAGGAAGAAAGAACTTACCACCTCGAAGAGCTCTGGGGCTAATGGGACCCTTGCTGCCCAAAAAGCAGCATCTTGTTGGCACATTAAGGCTCGTAGACCTTCCACAAGGAACAAACAGCCATCCAACTACCCCCGAGTAGCCTATAAATAAAGAATCAGATACTCAACAAGACAACAAAAATGGTGTAAGAAAGCAGGTACTGAGAAAGAAGAAAGAAAACTTGTGAAGAATGGCCTCTATACATGAACTCGTGAGTCGGAAGGAGAGGATAAGGAACGCTAACAGTGAAGCTAGCCACATTGTAATATCCTGATATTCCACATCAAAAAGGGAGAAGGTGTTCCTAGGTTATAAAGAAAAAAACTTGGACCCCTACATAGCAATGAGGTCATTTTTCAAGTGGTAGAGACCTTAGTAGAACTCAGTTAAGCGTGCTCACGCTGAAGTAATACAAGGATGGGTAACCTCTTGAGAAGAATAAAACCGTGAGGGCTTTATCCATAGCGGACAATATCATTGTCATGAGAAGGGTCGGAGTGTTACAAGTAATATTAGAGCCAACTCTCCCTACCTCCGAGTGTGGGCCCCTACCGTCTCGCGTATTATGTGGTCGGACTACTCAGTGGACGGGTTGATAAGGATTAACAGGTTACTGTACAGAGACGTGCAGCCCTAAGGGGGTGAATTTTAATATCTTGGTATCCCACATCAAAAAAGAAGAGGGAGCTCCTGAGTTATAACGAAAAAATCTTAGACCCCTACATAGCAACGAGTCTTTTTCCCAAATAGTAGAGACCCTAGCTGAACTCAG
Organism: Heliamphora pulchella; assembly: GCA_032270985.1. Classification (NCBI taxonomy): domain Eukaryota; kingdom Viridiplantae; phylum Streptophyta; class Magnoliopsida; order Ericales; family Sarraceniaceae; genus Heliamphora; species Heliamphora pulchella. Next base: position 1,831 of record JAULJZ010126116.1, on the reverse strand, counting down.
TTAAGCGTACTCACATTGGAGTAATACAAGGATGGGTGACCTCTTGGGAAGAATAAAATCGTGAGAGCTTTGTCCAAAGCGGACAATATCATTGCCATGAGAAGGGTCGGGGTGTTACACACGTGAACTCCCGCGGTCCAAGGAAGATCGAAAAAGTAATCCCTCACCTACCACACTGCTGCTGCTCCTACTGCTACTTCTGCTACTTCTGCTGTTGCAACTGCTTCTAGTGCTGGTGGAGTAGCAGGTGGATCTCTTGTAGATTTGGGTCGGGGATCACGTGGGCCCATTAGATCCTCCGTCAAATAAGCTGTATAATCGCCCAAGGGCTCCAATAGGGTCAACGCATGAACACCATCCATCTCCAGCATAATGTCTAAGCTGTTCATATCATTTATCTGATGTATCCGGGCAGGAGGTGGCTTCAAGATACGAAAGTGACCGTAACCCAAAGACTGATGAACCACCCTCTCATCTAGGAAACACTCTCTGCAGAATGGCCTCTCCAAAAGAATACGTAAGAAAGAGATGGCCTAGCCGCGTATCAGATCTATGGATGTTCTCTCCTCTATACCTCTTCAAAAGTCCTAGGGGACCCGAAAATAAGTTTTGATAAGCTATAAGAAAGAAGAAAGAGAAGAAACAAGTAAAAGCAAAGAATGAATGATTATACCTGCTCCAAGGTCAGCTTGTCCAAAAAAAGCTAGAATCTAAGTTTTTCCCTCATGCCTTCCTCCCTTGATAGCTCCTCGTCCATCGAGCACTGCGAGGGATCACCTGAGGATCCGGATGAGAGTTCGTCGGAACATACATCCCGAGGAACTCATAACTCCACAATTGTGGAAAGAAGATTAGCAAGTTAGAAAACCAAGAATAAAAAGTCTATCTGAATAGAAGTATAGAAAGAATAACTGAAGAGGATAACAAGATCACATACATTCAAGACTCTACAGTATCCAGCAATGCTCATCTCTGCCGGCACACGAGCGACGACCTTCATATAGCTGTCTAATATGGCGAGTGCAGTACCACCCTAATCAAAAGAGATGAACTGGTTACATGTTTATTTTATAAATTGTCAACAGTTTGCTATAGTGTGACTTTTTTGAACCATTGATCAATAAGTATTACGTATCATTTTGAATATGTATAAGTTATTGATTACGGGCTTATTTGCATATGAATCACAAGTTTAGTTCGTGAATTGATAATTATTTGTACTAGTTAGTGTTTTTTTTTATGGAGTTGTGAATAATATTAATAATAATTATCGTTGTTAATCTTTTTTCGACCAAAATATTATATTGCAGAAAATAATCTTTAGCAACTAAATAATATGGTTAGCAAAAGATATCAAAAAATTTAAAGGTTTTTGCCGAAGGCACTATTTAGTTGCCAAAAACACCTTTACAGACCAAATGGTTTTGTTGGCCAAAGTAATAAAAAAAAAAATTAAAAGTTTTGCCGACGACACTACTTGGTCACCAAAAATACCTTTGCCGACAAAACCTTTTGGTCAGTAAAGAACCCATCACTTTTGCCGACTAAAAAATTGGTTGCCAATGCGTCTTCTTTATTGACCAAAATTCTTTCGCGACTAATCAAGTTTGTCAGCAAAAGTATACATTACCAACTAAAATATTGATTGGGAAAACTCTAGACCATTGGCGACCACCTAGATGTTAGTAGGGGAAAAGCTTTACAGACCATCTTTTGTCGACGACAAGGGCGACCAAAATATTTGGTCGGCAAATTGTTTTGGTGACCAAATAACAACTTTAGCTGACTAAATATTTAGTCGCTGAAAGTGCTTTTTCTTATAGTGTTGTTA
>JAULJZ010126105.1:0-11055 GCA_032270985.1 Heliamphora pulchella | reverse complement strand
ATATAATAGAATAAAATCAAATCAGAATAAAATTAATCTAATCAATCTAATATTCTAATCAATCTAAATCTAATATTTCAATATATAGTATTTTGTTTTTGTTTTTGTTTTTGTTTTTTTGAAATGGATAGGAAGAAGGCAATAAAACCTTCCCGCTGTCCAAATTTCTTTTCATCTTTTCTTCTCCTTTTCTATTCAGTTTTTTGCTTCTTCTCTCCAAGTTTTCGCTTTTGTTCTGCTTTAATTGTATGTGGTTTGTGTTATATTATATATTTTTTCGTATTTTTTTCTCTTTTCATTACGCGTTTTCTACCATCATACCCTTTTAGTGTAATTTTTATTTAAATTTGTAGGTCAATCAAATTAACAAAAGTAGATCAACGATAGTACCACATAACTATCATTATTATCGCCACCACTATTTCCAATACAGTCTCATCACTACCACCACCACAACGCGGTCATTGCCGCTGTTACAATTCTACTCCCTATGCTTACCCTACTACACCACCCTAACACACTATATTGCCACCAGCCCACTATCACCACATTTGCCACCTCTACATCACCATTACACAACCACCACCGCTGTACTTACCATCACAATGCTACCACCAACGAATTTTTGCTAGTTCAGCACTAAAATAATGTGTGGATGGTAAAAAGTAAAAACTTAATGAGTTTCAAATTAAAACTTGTGCATGTAAAATAGTTTGATTAAATTTAAAGCTTTAAGTTTCTCATGTTCCAAGTAAGTATTCGGGTAAAATATTTGATATACATTTTTTTTTGTAACTTAATGTTTAGTTTTTAGGTTTGTGACTTTCACACAACACCTAACATATCATAACATTTCTTAGAATAGTAAGGATGGATGCCGAACACTGGTAATTTATTGTTCTTTATAATAGAAGAAAGGGCAAATTAAAGTTGAGACCAGACAACAATCTCGAGCATTCAATATAATTTTTTGCGAAAGATGGATAGAGAGTACGATATTTATTTCATATGAATGGGGAAGAATGACGACATTGTTCGTATTATGATGATTATTTTTTATGTTTTTATGGTGTTTTAATAATGTCATGTGTATAGCTTTGGTTTTCCTTTTGTGTTGTGTTTTCTCCTACTTACATAAAGGTTTTTTTTTTCTTTTTTTAAGAATTATATCGTATTTAATATGCCTCATTCTTCAACTTTATATTAGATTTGCAATGTATTCTGGTTTCCTAACTTTTATTGATAAAAAGAGAGTTTAAAATAGATTGTTTAGGTTAAATTAATTTTTTTGTAAAACAAATGTGATTTGTTCTATCGATATTCAATTGAACTTCATTTTTTTATAAACAATTTTCTCTATAAAACCTATAATATGAACAACTCAAATTTTTTTTTAGTCAAAATCAACTTTCAGCAATAAAAATAATCCGACTAAAGTAGTTAATTTACCTCAAATGAGTCATCATCTTCATAGTGAGAAAGGTGAAATAAATAAAATTTAATGCAAAAATCTTAATACTTTTACCCTAGACCATATTATAATCGTTCTACTCTCATGAATGTATTAAATGAAGAAATATTTATTTTCAGTGTTAGCTTTAATGCTATGTGTCACATCCTAAATTAAGAGACATAATCGACCATGAACTACAGGCCATAGTCAATAAGGTCACGAAAACCTGAAAGACAAAATAAATAACCAAAAAATATATAAAACCCTAACATACATTACTACTAAAATTTAACTCGAATCAAGAATTTTGTGAGTCACAAACAACCCATTATTCTTCATGTAGCATATAGTCATAGTCACTAGCCAAAAAAAATATTAAAAAATTGTGAAAACAAGTAAAACTCCTAGGAGACCACTAAAGTCGGATCTTAAGATACTGCAGAGTTCACCAGTAATCACATTGCTATTCACCTGAAAATGTTAACAACAATACCAACCGACGGATTAAAAAAATAAAAAATTTGTGAAAACAAGTAAAACTCTTATGAGGTAACTAAAGTCGAATTTTAGGATAGTGCAGAGTTCACCAGTAATCACCTTACTATTCACCTGAAAATGTTAACAACAACGCCAACCAACGGATTAGTAAATGGTTAGACATTTATTTATTTATATTTAATTTACTTAATCAAGTTCATTAGTTATCCAAATTAGAACTAAAATAATATTTATTAAATAATAATCAGACAAGATTTCATTGTTAATCATATCAAATAATGTATGTCTTTAAAACTTATTATTATTATTATTATTATTATATCTACATATATATTATTGTTATTATTTTATTATTATTTTTATTTTCTTTACATACGAATTTAATACATAATTTTATTATATATATACAAACACAAAACAGTGCTCAAATTGACACTGTAGTCACCATATATATAATTTCTACCCTGCTTCCATTTTGCAACTAATATTATATGCCTCGTTTGGCTTGAATTTAAAGCCAATTTTTAACTTTCGTTTGAAGTCTAAGAGAAAAAATAATAATGAAGAAATATCAATCAAAATTCAAAAATCCATATTTTAATTTCTTAAAAAAATTGAACTCAATTTTGTTTGGGTTTAATAAAGATTTTTTTTAAAAGGGCCAAAGCCCAAAGAATATGACAATGAAAAAAAAAACTAAAATTTCTCCTATTCTTTCTTTCTCACTTTATATATAGATACAAAAAAGTGCATCGAACATATTTCTCCTGTTCGTTTTTTTTTCTTCACCATCGTTAAATCCTGGGAACTCTATATCTTCGTCTGTGGTGCCAACAGATTTATAGGTTCACTTAGAAAAGGAGGAAAAGTGAAAGAAGGAAAAAAAGTTTTAAAAAAAAAGAAAGAAAAAACTTATCAATAAAGGGTGCCACAACTTAGTGCCTGTTTAGATAACTTTTAAGTTTGGCTTTAAAGAGATTTAGTTTTTAAAATAAAAAAATAAAAAAAGTGAGAGTGCTTAGGATAATTTTAAAAAGTAGATGTTAGAAGAAAAAAAAATAAAAAAAAAATTTACTTTTTTTAATTGCCTTAAAAAGCGTGTGTCACGACCTATTTTAACAAATAGCATCTGTGACCAGGCAGGGAGTAAACCCACCAAATGCCTTTATTTTTCTTGTATGTCTCAAATTATTATTTTTTTGTGTGGTTATTTGGAGACATAAAATATTAATTAACCGCATTGTGATAAATTAATCAATTATATCTGTTGAAAAATAGAATATACTAGTCAGATAGATAAAATTTATTCTAAATATTTTTATATACAAGAAAATAAACAACTTTACTAATGCGAGTACATCACGCCATCTTGCCCAGCAAAAGATATATATTATTTTTCTTCTTCTTGAGTAGAACTTAGCAATCTCTCCCTTCACTTTTCTGTAAAAAAAATGTCAATATTAATATCGTAAGCAATAGCTCGTATGAATGCACACATAACAAGAATACTAGTTTATCATGAAAATATCACAATCTTTAAAATCATGTTATTTGACAAGTATAGATGCCGCTTTAAAACACGATAATAATAATAATAATAATCATAATCATATTCGATCTTTTTTGTATTCAACGGTTCCTACCAGTATATTAGGGAGCGAACCTAGCTTTATCATTTTGGTGTAATATCATCCCGTCACCATTTGGTATGGTCCCACCCTTATAATTTCACATCCTGGTATCTTTATTTTTCTTTTCTCTCAGGCCGAAAAATTTCGTTCGAACTGTACAGCATTAAAAATATTAGTTTAATAAATAATACAACTATAATGATATTCATAGTGTATATAATTAATTACTACAATAATATTTTTGAAGAAAGCTAATTATTTTTAAACAAAATAATTTATAAAAATAAATAATCTAAATATATGTGTCTCACCTATATGAATAGCCCGTATAATACACGAAAATGTAGACCGGATAGCCAAAAATTTCTTTTTCTTCCCCAGATCTTCCCCAGACCCTTCTTTCTTTCTTGTTACTTTCCTCTTGTTCTCGTTGCCGTTACCGTTGCCGTATATAGGCTGGAGAAATTGAGGCTTTATATAGGCTGTGGTGGAAGCTCGGGTGAGAACTAATTATTGAGGAAGTAATGATTTGAAGAAACACCAACATGTGGCTCCCATGTGTGGGGGCTGTGGGGCTGTTCGTATCCTCTCTCTCTTTTTTTTTTGGTACTTGGAATGCATGGAAAAACTTATTCTTACTATATATATTATTTTTACTGTTGAACTACATATTATTAGTATATATTATCTCTTAAACTATGTTTACACAAATTATTAATTTTTTATTTATTTATTATTATTATTATTGTACTTTATTATTTATTTATTTTTTCCTTTCTTTATTACTTTTCTTTTTTTTTTTAATTATTTTTTATTTTTTATTTATTTTTTATATGGGTTATTACATTCTTCCCACCTTAAGGAGTTTGGACCTCCAAACTTAAGCTTTTTTTTTTAGGAAAGATTGATTTTTTTAACACAAGTTGTACCTTCACTGAATAATTTGGGGTATTGTTGACGCATGTCGGTTTCTTTTTCTCAAGTAGCTTTACCTTCAGAGTGATTATCCCACCAAACTTTCACTAGGGGTATTACTTTACTGCGAAGCTGCTTTTCTTGACGATCTAAAATTCGTAGAGGTCGTACTTGGTAACTAAGATTTAACTCTATTCTGATAGGTGGTCGTGTCAGGACATGCGTATGGTCTGCAATGTACCCTCGTAACATTGAGACGCGGAAAACGTCATGCACATTTGCTAGTTCCGATGTTAGAGCTAAACGATAGGCGACAGGTCCAATTCTTTCGATAATTTTGAAGGATCCAACATAATGTGGGTTGAGTTTTCCTCGCTTTCCAAATCGTAGTATTCCCTTCATGGGTGATATTTTCAAAAAAATCCAATCGCCTTCTTTGAACTCCAAGTCCCTTTTATTGGCGTTTGCGTAACTTTACTGCCGATCCGGAACAATCTTCAGTCTTTCTCGAACTTGTTTGATCTTTTTTGTTGTCTCTTGCACAAGTTCTAGTCCCGTGAGTTCCTCTTGTTCTACTTCTGTCCAGCATACAGGCGTTCTACATTGTTTTCCATAAAGAGCTTCGTAAGGTTCTATTCTGATGCTTGCATGATAGCTGTTATTATAGACGAATTCAGCCAAGGGAAAATGTTCTTCCCAGCTACCTTGGAAATTCATCGCGCATGCTCGTAGCATATCTTCTAGAGTTTGAATGATTCGTTCTGACTGGCCATCTTTAATCTAACGTCCTCCATTTGCCTAAGCTTTACTTCTTCGATTATTGCTGGTTGTGTAATGAGAGCCGCACAAAGATTGGTTAACACTTCTTGTTTCATGTTTTCCAGATAAAATTGTTGTCGCACGACTAAGTAATTTAATGCACCTACTGATTTTCGACTGAGAGCGTCAGCCACTAGATTGGCTTTTTCAGGATGATACTGAATACTAATATTGTAATCTTTCAATAATTCGAGCCACCGACGTTGCCTTAGATTTAACTCATTTTGCGTGAAAATGTATTTTAAGCTCTGATGATCGGTGAATATATCACACTTTACTCCGTAAAGATAATGGCGCTAAATTTTAAGAGCAAAAACTATTGCAGCCAGTTCTAAGTCATGGGTAGGATAGTTTTTCTCATGATTCTTTAACTGTCGTAAGGCGTAGGCAATAACTTTCCCATCTTGCATAAGCACACAACCTAATCCTTGCCGCGACGCATCACTGTAAACCGCAAACTTTTCTGTGCCATCCGGAAGAGTCAGAATGGGTGCGGAGGTCAGCTTAGTCTTCAATGTTTGGAAACTTGTCCCTAGTTCTTCTGTCCATGCAAAAGGTTCTCCTTTCGAGTTAATTTTTTCATTGGTGTAGCAATCCTTGAGAAATCCTGAATGAAACGGCGATAATACCCTGCAAGTCTAAGAAAACTTCGAATTTCTGTTACTGTGGTTGGCCTTGGCCATTTTATAATTGCTTCAATCTTTTGAGGATCTACCATAATTCCATCACCGTTAACCACATAGCCAAGAATAACTATCTTATCCATCCAGAACTCACACTTTTTTAAGTTCGCATACAGCTTTTGATCTTTTAGTGTTTGTAACACCATCTGTAAATGTGCCGCATGTTGCTCCGCATCCCTTGAGTAGATCAAGATATCATTGATGAATATGATGACAAAATCATCCAGGTAGTTCTTAAATACTCGATTCATCAAATCAATAAATGCGGCTGGTGCATTAGTTACACCAAAAGGTATGACCAAAAATTTGTAGTGTCTGTAACGAGTGCGGAAAGTCGTTTTCTTCACATCTTCTTTCTTTACTTTTAGTTGATGGCAACCAGATCGCAAGTCTATTTTTGAGAACACACGAGCTCCTTGTAATTGATCAAATAGGTCATTAATCCGTGGAGGGGGATATTTATTCTTGATTGTGACTTTGTTTAATTCTCGATAGTCAATACACAATCTTAGCATGCCATCCTTTTTCTTCACAAATAAAACAAGAGCTCCCCATGGCGATACACTTGATTGAATTAATTCTTTGTCTAAAAGTTTCTGTAACTAAATTTGCAATTCTTTTAATTCCGTTGGAGCCATGCGATATGGAGCTTTTGAGATTGGTTGAGTTCCGAGAATAACTTCAGTGGCAAATTCGATTTCTCTGTCGACAGGTTTTCCTGGCAACCCGTCAGGAAATACTTCTGAGAATTCGCACACCACTGGAATATTAGTTGGTCTTGATTTAGTGGCTAGGTCTGTCGTCACACTACATAAATAGCCATGGCATCCCTTGCTTAAAAGTCGTCGAGCTCGTGTTACTGATATAAAATACGAGGGTCCCACCACCTCTTTTCCTTGAAATTTTCCTAACTCAGACTTGTGAAAAATGATACTCTTTTTTGCACAATTAATAAAAGCATGATTTGTGGATAACCAGTCCATTCTCAAAATTGCATCAAAATGTGTCATATTAATAGGAACCAAGTCTATTGTTAGGTGTAAGTCTACTAGGTGCATGTCGCAATTTTTAATCACCATGGAACATATTATAGTACCACTCATGGGTTGAGAGATTATTAACTCATAGCCTAAGGGTTCAGAGTCTTTGGTCATGGTTCTAGCAAATCGGGTGGATACGAAAAAATGGGTTGATCCAGAATAAAAAAGGACGTATGCTTGGATAGAACAGATAAGTATGTTACCTGCCACCACATTCTCAGCATTTTGAGGGTCACCCAGCATCAGTGCAAATGTTTTGCCCTGTCGTGGTCCATTATTATTGATGACTCTTGGTCCAGTGTTAATAGTGGATCTTGGATCTGTGAAATGACCCGTGTTATTTCCCACTCCTTGTCTTCCCATCTCTACTTTCCTTGAGCCCTGATTCCCATCTCCAACTTTTGGTCTCGTAAGGACTCCTGGGTATAATTTTGGGAAATCTCTCTTTAAGTAGCCCATCTCACCACAATTAAAACAACCATTGCACATTTTCCAACAAACACCAGAATGAGATTTGCAGCATGTTGAGCATATGGGCATTGGTTGTGGTATTCCCATGTTTGGTCGCTTATAGGTCCTATTCCTCATCTCTTTCTACCGTTTCCACGTCTCAAAGAATTTTATGCTTTCGCCTTGCTCTTGTTCTACCAGAAACGCTCTATCTCTCACTTCTGCATATGTAACTAGACACATAGGACGCACTACCTTTCGTATTTCTGGCTTTAAACCATCTTCAAATTTTCTTGCCTTCATGTTTTCTATGATTATCATATGAGTTGCATATTGGGTAAGATTGGTAAATGCTGCTTCATAATCAGCTACCGTCATCTTTCCCAGTTGCTTCAATTGTTGAAATTTTGTGCACTTAGCATCTTGTAGCGACTGGGGTATGTATTTTTCCTAAAATACAGTTCTAAATCGTTCCCACCCTATTTCGGGTTCCGTTCTACCTTTCAATTACCACCACCGATATGCTTCGCCTTCGAGTTGATATGTTGCCAACCCGACCTTCTGTATATCATTGCAATTTAACACCCTGAAGATTTTATCAACGGCTGCGATGTCATTCATTTGCTTTAACTGGATCCATCCCACCATGGGAGGTTGGCGGTTTTAGTTTGAGAAATTCTTTTACATTGACTCCACCTACTGGGTTCGTTTGGCATGGATTGTCCGGAGGTGGAGGGTTGTCGGGCGGGGGGTCTCTTGGTCCCTGCTCGGCATGAGGAGGAGGTTGTTGTTGTTGTTGTTGTTGTATATGAGTGTACACAATGTTGCTTAAACCTTGGATCATATCCCTTAATTCATCCATTTGATTCCTTCGTACATATGCAATGGTAAAAGCTACAAGAACATACATAACTGAAATCTTCTGATTAGATAGTGACAAAAGTACAACAGAATTACAAGATGAGACAAAAATAATCGTTACGAGTCATTAGCCACTTTTTCGTTACATTAACACTTTATGGAGTCACTAGTTCAGTTCCACATCAAACCTTTCCGTCTCGTGATATGCACACCAAAAAAAGTCACGAGAAATTCGTGTCTACTCCGTTCCATTTGTCTCGTGGTATATACACCCAAAAATCAAAAATCACGAGATAATAGACACCACCCCTTTCTGTTTATATTTCTATTCCGAGTCAGACGCATATATTTCTATAATTTCTTTTTCCACAGGACCATTAATTGACAGCTCAGACATATAGGACTCTGCATCCCATTCCCCAAACTCAATGGGATCATATTCTGCATTTTTGTACTGCCCGGGATTCCATTCTCCCATCTCTTCTTGTGGGGCCAGTGCAGGGGCATGGGTAGGTGCGAGGGCAAGGACAGGTACTAGTGCAGGATCTAATCCCTGTGCTCCTGGCTCCGGTGCAAAGTCTGGTAGGGGCCATGGTAGACCGTATTCTGCAACTCTCACCTGATCGACTGTTGCTTGATATTCTTCCGAAATTTTTGACAAATGTAATGCTTTTTGATAGATCAGATCGTGAGTACGCAACCGATGTTGAACTATGGCCTTTTTCAGTGGGTTAGGGTAGTAGAACTTCTCTCTTTCTACTTTTGATACCTCCACTCGTAAAGCACGATTTGCATCTCTAAATGTCGTATTGTCATATATGTCTAGTTGGAGGAATTGCATGTAAATTGGTTCATTTTCAAAAAAGTTTGCCTAATACCTGCCCCATGTGTCCCAACTTGTATGTGGCTCCATTTCTATAGGAAACAATATTTAGTCTTGTTAGTCCTTAAAAACATAATGTACGTAGTTTACATTTTATGGAATTCCATTCTCGGTGAAGTAACAATATCCATCACCAAACGAACAGACAATAGATATGACTGATACTAATAACCAACAGATAATTGACATCTTATAAGTTTTTCTTCTTTTTTTTTTTGAAATATATAGAAGTTTAGAAAGCTCTAATACTACTTCTGTCACGACCCATTTTAACAAATGGCATCTGTCACCGGCCAGTGAGTAAACCCACCAAATGCCTTTATTTTTCTTGTATGTCTCAAATTATTATTATTTTTTTGGTTATTTGGAGACATAAAATATCAATTAACCACATGGTGATAACTTAATCAATTATATTTGTTGAACAAATAGAACATACTAGTCAGATAAATAAAATTCATACAAAATATTCTTATATGCAAGAAAATAAACAACTTTACTAGTGCTAATACATCATGAGATATTACCTGGCAATATATATATATATATATAAATTTTTCTTCCTTTTGAATAGAACTTAGCAATCTCTCCCTTCACTTTCTTATAAAAAAATTGTCAATATCAACATCGTAAACAATAGCTCGTATGAATGCACGCATAACAAGATTACTAGTTTACCATGAAAATATCACAGCCTTTAAAATCATACTATTTGACAAGTAAAGATGCCGGTTTAAAACACGATAATAATAATAATATTATTATTATTATTAATATTAATAAAAATAATAATAATAATAATTATATTCGATCTTTTTTGTGTTCAACGGTTCCTGCCAGTATATTATAGAGCGACCCTAGTTTTATCATTTGGGTGTGATATCATCCCGTCACCATCTGACTATGGCCCCACCTTTATAACTTCGCCTTCTCGTATCTTTATTTTTCTTTTACCCCAGGTCGAAAAATTTCGTTTGAACTGTACAGTATTAACAATATTAGTTTGATAAATAATACAATTATAATGATATTCATGGTGTATATAATTAATTACTACAATAATATTTTTGAAGAAAGCTAATTATTTTTAAATAAAATAATTTATAAAAGTAAGTAATCTAAATATATGTGTCTCACCTATATGAATAGCCTGTATAATACACGAAAATGTGGACCGGATAGCCAAAAAAAAAAAAATTTCTTCCCCAAATCTTCGCCAGACCCTTTTTTCTCTTGTTACTTTCCTCTTGTTCTCATTGCCGTTGCCATATATAGGCTGAAGAAATTGAGGCTTTATATATGCTGTGGTGGAGCCTCATGTGAGAACCAATTATTGAGGAGTAATAATTGGAAGAAACACCAACATGTGGCCCCCATGTGGGGGGGGGGGAGTGGTTGCTGTTTACTTAATCTTATTCTCTGTTTTTTTTGTAATTGGGACGCACGGAAAAACTTAATCTTACTATATATTATTTTTACTATTGAACTACATATTATTAGTATATATTATCTCTTAAACTATGAATTACACTAATTATTATTTTTTTAAATTTTTTATTATTATTGTACTTTATTATTTATTTATTTATTTATTTATTTATTATTATTATTTTTATTTATTTATTATTTATATGGGTTGTTACAGTGTGCAAGCTTATTTTAACCTAAATGCCCGCTAGCTTAAAAGCTGGGTTTTTTAAGAAAAGCCAACTTTTCTTGTAATCCCAAACGATGCCTTACTCCCAAGCCTTTTTTTCTCTTTCTCTTTTTCTCTCTTTTGAGGATAGTAATTATACCCGTACCCCCCCCCCCCCCCCCCCCC
>JAULJZ010126094.1:0-11055 GCA_032270985.1 Heliamphora pulchella | reverse complement strand
ATAATTTGTTATGAAATGTTTAACCAACCTATGGTCCATCTAAGGTCTCCTATGAGCTTTCATACATATAACCAATGATATGTGAACTTATATAGGTTCTAGTGCATTTGTACTTATAAAATCTTTAAGTCATTCAAGTTCTTTTCTTGTCTTTTTGGTTTTTCTCTTGTTCTATAGATCTTAACTGCTTGAATATGATCTTCATGCTTTATGGCTTTCATTTTGCTTTCTCAATTGTGCTTGTGTCATTAAAGTTCTGTGAACACACTCAATTTACACAATTAGAAATTTTGGTCTGTTATCATCAAAATAGGTTGAAATCTAGTTAGGCCAACATTTTTTACTTTTTCAGTTTCTCATAACGAGAAAAATCTAAAAAGTATTTTCGTTTGAACTAATGTAAAAAAAATTCAATAAAGACAAAAAAATACCATACAAAAAAGCTAAACCACACAATGCATAAATCTTTGTTTGGCCTAACTTTTTTTTAAAGGTTTTTTTACTTTAAAGCCTATTAAAAAGTCTATTTATTTGGTCTCTTATTATAAATAATTAGTTTTTTTCAAAATTTTTAAAATTTATTATTTTTTTTAAAAAAGTTATCAAAGTAAAAATAGTACAAAAAAAACTAAGCCAAACACAAGCTAAAGACGCACACTGGTTGAGTTAGTCAAATTAAGAGAAAATAATTAAATAATTTATTTTTTACAAGTATTTTTTTTAACTCATGACCAATTCATTCATCGTAAAAAGCAACCACTTAGGTGAACCTTTTTTGGCAGGTTTATTCTCTTGTATAGTGGTTAAAAGTTACAATATTTCATAGTTAATTTTTAAAAATAGTTTTTGAAAATAAAAGAATATATTACAATTTTTTTTAAAAAAAATATACTTAATATGTCAAGAAAAAGATTAATTAAAAACTTAAGTATCTTTAAAAATAATATTTACAATACATTCTTATTTAGTAAAATATTATATACTACATTAGCAATTAAAATTATAAATGCTTTGGTTTATATATATATATATATTATTGTATATAAGAACATAATAAGAGCCTATTTGGGATCAAAATTTAAGCTTACTTTTTTCTAAAAAGTCTATCTTTTAAGTCAGTTCTTTTGGGATAAAAGTGTTACAAGACTTTCAAAGCAACTAAAAAAAGCCAAATTTATTTGTGTCGCTCTCTCGCTCTCTCTCTTTTTTTTTTTTTCTAATATCGACTTTTTCAAATTATCCCAAACACTCTTATTTTTTTATTTTTTTAAAAAAATTAAATCTCTTAAAAACTAAACTAAAAAGTTATCCCAAACAAACTCTAAGGCACTGCTTGAGATCAAGAAAAAAGCTGACGTTTTCTAAAAAGCCCAATTTTTAAGTTGGTTTGTTTGGGCTAATATTCATACACGATTTTCAAGGTAATTAGAAAAAATTAAATTTTTTCTCTTTTTTTCTTTTAATATATACTTTTTCAAATTATCCCAAACACTCTTACTTATTTTTATTTTTAAAAAAAATTAAATTTTTTAAAAATTAAACTTAAAAACTATCTCAAACAGGCACTAAGTAAGATGTATATTAGAAGCACAAGTTTAGATTAATTATCAGTTAGCGAGATATAACCCATAATTAATTCATCTATTTTATTTTATTTACTTAACCCACTTAATTTAAACTATTTATAAATCACATAAGTTTGTGCAAGTTTGACGAATTTAAATGAATTGAAAATTATTTATATTTATACTATTTTATAAAAGAAGAACACCTATTTGGTGTTTCTTTATTTTGAAGTTATATAATTTTTTTTATAATTTCTAAATTACCCCTAATAAATACATCTTCCTCACTTCTTTCCTCTCATAAAAATTATATGTAAGTGTCTATTTCTTTCTTCTCTTTATAAAATATCTATTAATTTTTTATTATTTAATTTTAAAATTATTACTACTTTTTATTTGTATTAAAACCGAACCGAACAGGGCCTCAATGGAGAGAATTTAATAGGCTTCTGGGATCACTTCAAACGAAATTCTTGGTCAGTTACATCCCTCAATCGCCGAGCTGAAACATTCAATCAATTTGTTCCGTGAATCCATCGCCGTAAGTTGTGTCTCTAAATCTATCTGTTTCTCGGCGTTTGAGTTTCAAATCTCTGCATTTCCTCCGCCGATGTCCGCCAAAAAGCTGATTTTCAGGTTTTCTCCATTCAGTTCTTTTTTGTTTGTTTGTTTGTTTGTTTTGATCCATTTATTCTCTTACCATTTTCGTTCTTATACGTAAATCAGTGTAATCCACAGATTTAACATGTTCATTGAATATGAGATGTTGATTGATGTTCGACATTTTGGGTTTTGATCCCAGAATGTGTCATTCAGTTTGAATTGTCTTTGGTTTCTCATAATAATCGTCTGCATGCATATGTAGGGATGATATCCTCTCAATTCTCCTGTCCCCTCAAAATCCCTCAGAACTCTATTTTGTGGATATGTAATGGGCCGAGAACGATAATTCAAATTATTCATCTTGTAGGCCACCTAGGCCACTCTTAAAAAATTATTCGTATAAAAGTTAAAAAATTCAATTTGTTCAGACATCAATTTGATCAGATACTTGTTTGTTCATATACTTGTTGATATCTGATCAAATTAAACTTTTAGATGAATAATCTTTCGCTGTGATGTACGTTATAAAACGGTTTGGATCATGGTCGTTGATCCATTATAGACCCATAAAATGCAATCTTGAGGGGGTTTGAGCGATGAACTAAAAATAAAAAATAAAATAATCATTTATTTTGTAAAATAAAATGCTATTTGTTCATATACTTGTTGATATCCGATCAAATTGAGTTTTTACATGAACAATTTTTATGGCGTTGCCTATGTGATGAACGGTTTGGATCATCGTTGTGGATCCATACAATTTTGAGAGACTTTGAGGAATCGAGGTATGTTCATAGGAATGCACATGTTTATCTATATAGACGACATATTTTGGGTCCGACTGTCTTACCCATCTAATGAATGGCACACGCACCAATCTAGCTTTAAGGCCATCTTAATAGATTGAGAAGTGTTTTGTGTAAGAAAATGAAAGAATTTATATTTGTTGTTAATGGCAAATGTAATGCATTTTAGTTTATTGTTTCATATGGGCTAAAAAGCTTAAAATTATGGATATTGACTCCACTTAGGTTATTGAAATGTATGTAGAGTATAATTGTAAACTCGTGAATTAGAATTGCATTTTTTGGGACCATGAATTGAATCGAATCGAACCATAAAGATTTGGACATAATTTCTAGCGTATGTAGAAAAATATGTCTATTGTTTTATAACTAAATAAATGAAAATTTTGTTTTGAATGATGCCCACATGGTCTAATAAGTAAGATTAAAATACTTGCTTTTATGCCAAGAGTTGTGGGTGCATGCCCCACGGTTATTTATAATCATATATTATATTATGTCATTGATTAAGCTATGATTATGACAATCTACATCATACAGTACACATAAATACCGGAGGAACTTTTTGAGTGTTAGGTGCGGTCTAGTGGTAGGGCGCTTCCTTCCGACACTCATTAATGGTGTTTGAGCACCGTCCTTTCCCTAGGCTTATGGCTTCCTCTATACCAAAAAAAGTATGTACCCATATAAATTAGAAGGAAACAAAAATTCAAAATTCAATATAAAAGTAGTAAATGCGAATTTTCAAGTAGGATCACCACTTAACCTTTTCCTTTTTAAAATTTTCTTATCAATCATTCTTAGTAAAGAGAGTGAATCAAGTCAAACTCCCAATCTCATATAAAAAATAACCTAGACAATTTGACAACTAAAAGTAATAGAAAAGTCACCTCCAAGAAGGGTAAAATACCCAAATATAAAAACTTTTCAAAAATATCACTTAAGAGAATAGAGAGAGACAAAAAGATGCCATATAAAATCGTAAAGTTCTTCAAAGGATCATTGTAGGTTTTAGCAATCCGCATGACTGTTCCAGACCAATTCCTTTGCACACATGCAGGTTGTATTTGTTCCTTAAGATAAGCCATGTTCTTTTGAACCATTTTTCAGCCCAAAAAAAGAAGCAAAAAGAGCCAGAAATCGAATTCAGCAAATCGAAAGTGAATTGAACGATTCAATATTCATGATTATCATTCAAGATTCATGATTCACTGAATCAGTTCACTGATTCATCAATTCACCCACGATGCATAGCTATTTGCAATTCATGAAACCTATTCTATCGATTACCCACTGAATCGAATCAAATGGTGTGATTCGAAACTTAAATTGCACGATTCTGACAACAGAGATGTAGGGAATTGTTCTCTCCCACGGTTCCTTTGTTGTTTGTCATTTTGTAGAATCTTTCGTGTTGAGGCTAGAAGCAAAAGTCATGCACAATGGGATATTATTTCATTCTTTGCATAGACTTGTCGAAAGGAAATTAACTAATGTCTAGATGATCAATTTTTCATACACAGATTAATGAAAACAAATGATGATATTTTTTGGATATAGTAAAATTAAGCGAATGATGATAGTTTTAGAGGGGTATGAAGGACTTTATTTCCACAAGGATTTAAAACAATGAATGGCAGTAGGGGTATAGGTGCCATTGAGGATAGGGCAGGATGGATGAGACTGGGAACTGTGTAAATTTGCCTCTTGGACTTGGGGAATTTTAAATAGTGAACAAGTTTTGGGCTGACCCTGAAGGACCATGAAGGATATGACTGTTGGTCTATTCCATCTATTAAATCTGCAGGTTGTAATAGTTTTTTGTAGCACCCAGGAATGATAAAAGTGGATTCTGTAGTTCCTAGGTTTCGTTTCCTTGTTAAAGGACTCATTTGGTTCCGACTTTAAGCCGAGGCTAGAATCTCAAGTCGGAATGAGAACGTGATTCCGAATCTCTATAATTCCTCCTTTTGAAATTAGTAGAAATAGATAAATAATTCTTGATTCTTTATTCAATCAGGAATCATATTCCCAAACTAACTAGGAATTTGATCGTCACTCTGCTTTATGGTAATCTTATATTACAAGGTCAATTAAGAAGAAAATAAAATGTTCAACTCTAATAAATTTCTAGAAAATGATTTTTTTGGATAAAATACCTAAATTAATTCAAACGTTTGAGTACGATTACTTGATGCATTAAATTACTAAGTATTTGATTTCTAACAATCACATTCTTAGTCCAGTTAAATGCAACTGGACTAGAAGGCTTTTTGAGCTCTGCTGGGATGTGTTTTATATTGGAGATTTACAGTTACCGGTTTCTTTTATCACAGTTTCTTAGCAGTTGCAGGCTAAACATGACAACCGCGTACATACTGTCCTCCCTTTTAGGAACTTTTGCTATTGCGTACACATTTGACTATGTTGTTGCTGACAAGAAGATATTCGGAGGTAAATTCTGTTTATTCATCAAATTAGGGAATTATTTTTCAAAAAAATTTATATGAATTTTTAATTTTTTTTGTTTTTTTTGCATTTGTATGACTAGGAAAGGCACCATGGTAAAATATTAATCTATCATATGTTTCTATAATTTCACATTCATAGAGAAATATTAATTGCCTTATTCGTATATCAACTTGTTTGAAATTGGGAAGTTCAAATGCTTGGAACCAAAAGGAAAAAAACAAATAACAAAAATAAAACTGTGTTTCTCAGATTTAATTTGTCATCAGAACAGAAAACTTGGGTCCATCCATGGTTTTGGGTGTTAGAAGACTGGACCCATCTTTTGTGAGCTAGGTAAAATTGGTTAATTCAATATTGGTCTGGCTTTTGAACAGGCAGTACTCCAAAAACTGTTTCGAGCAAGGAATGGTGGGAAGAGACTGACAAAAAGTTCCAGGCATGGCCCCGGACTGCAGGTCCACCAGTGGTAATGAACCCCATCGGGCGTCAGAATTTTATCGTCAAGTCCCGCACTGAATCTTGAAGCTCCACTACTAGGTCGTGATCTATCACCAGGTTTTGCTTTATTCGCACTCATTGAGTTGAATTTCTCAAGGTCCAAACAATGATTCATGTTAGAGCTGGTACTCTTAGATTGGATTCTAATGGATTTTATATCTTTCATTTGCCTACATTGTTTTAGCATTGGTTTTTCTCAACATTCTGCAATTTAGATTTCAATAAATTTTGGCAGGGCAATCGTGTTGTGCTCGTTCTTTTTCGTATGCATGTTTGGTGAAGAATTTTACATTCTATCTCAACATGTTTTGGACCATAAGTTTGTACATGCAATAGAAGGTAAATTTGATGAAGTGGATGAGTGCTAAATGAAACCAAACAATGAAACTATTTGAAATTTAAAAGAGCCGAAAGAGTTGAAACAACTGCAGTAAATGCAACTTCAAAACACAAAGACAGAAACATGTTTGTGGACATGCTGCCATGAAAGGACCATTACTAGGGTAAAATGTTCTAAATTTTCATTAGTGGTGCCCATGGATGATGGAGTGGTTCGACGTGCTCAAATTGCCGAACCCAACTAAACCAACCGGACATTTATGGTTTTGTCCCTAGTTCAGTCGAATGACTGGTCTCTCGATTTTTCTTTTTTCAAGTGGTGGTCAATTTATGGCTCTTAAATATAGCCGTCCGTCAAGCTCAACTTGATCAACTTGACCAATAAATGTTTAATTTTGTGAATTAGAATTTCTTTCATGAGATTAGGTACTAATTGTTTTTGAATTCTTGTGTGAAGTCTATGTAATTTGGGTATATGTACGGTTTAATTGACAATATCATGACCTTTTGACCTTTAAATTTGTCAAAAAAATATTTTTAATTAAAAATAACTTATAATTACCACAAAAACAGAATGGCCTCAACAAAAAAAACTCCAAAATATGTCCAAATTGTTAAACCAAACTGCACCCACTCGTAGATCCATCAAATTTGTACACCTGAAACCGTCAAACCCGTTCTCCGGTTATGAGTACCAAAATTAGAAATCAAGTACATATGTTTGAGTAACAGCTTAAAGTTTAACCCAACGTAGCTCATAGATAGTGCATACTGCATAATGCTCCTCTTGACATGATCATGGAGACATAGGGTAAGTAATCTTGCGTTTGGTCTAATTTTACTAAAAAAATTTTCCACGTGCCTCAAAAAGGTTTGAACTGCGGCTGATTGATTCGAGCTTATAAGCCTATTTGGTCTTGCCTAATTTTTCTTAATAATTTTTTCATTCAACAGTCAAAAACAAAAAGGGGAAATCTTTATGGTGTTGCATTGCTCATATAGTTAAAACACCATGGTTATACGAAATGGTGAAAAGCCTAATCCATCGATTCTCAGTAGGGATGAGCATCGTGTCGTGTGGGTATCGAGTTATATATTGGGTTCGTGTCAGAAATTTTTCAACACAAAGTGTTCATGTCGAGTCATATAAGGTTTGTGTCAGAAATCTCTTAATACTAATACTATACATTTAACTAAACGTATTACTTATTCTAACACTAAGATTAACACTACTTGTTTATATAAAAAAATTATTTAACAACATATTTAATAACATGTTTAAATTTTCAATTATATACACATTTTAATTAGAAAATCACGTAAATTATATACACATTTCAATCACATCGTGTCGTATTCATATCGGGTTATAAATTAGATTCGTGCCAGAAACTTTTCAACACAAAATGTTCGTGTCGAGCCATATTAGGTTCGTGTCAAAAACCTCTTAATACTAATACTATACATTTAACTAAACGTATAGTATATAACTAAAACTAACACTATTTGCTTATATAAAAAAACTATTTAACAACATATTCGATAACATGTTTAAATTTTCAATTATATACACATTTCAATCATAAAATCACATAAATTATAATAAATAAAAACTTCAAACAATTTGTAAGTAGCCTTTAAATAATTTGATAGAAAAACAATATGAATCTATGCATCAAGAACTTCAAAATCCAAACAATTGCTGAAAAAAATTTACAAAAATTAAACGTATCATTTTCAAGTTATGTGCGTTCAAAACTAACCAAACTTATTTGTTAAACGTGTTATTGAATCGTATTATTTTTAACTTTGTGTGTTAAAAAATAGTTGTCATTAACTTTTTAATTTCGTGTAGAATTCAAGTCGTACTAACGTGAGTAAAAAACTCCTACCCTAATTGTGAGAGAAGAAAATTTCATAAGATTTTACTTGTGTACATCGTTACTATTGTCAGTGTTGTATACTAAAAATCATAATTTTAAATTTTAGTATTCAATTTTATTTATTAATAAAATTAGTTTTTTTATTTTTATGAAAATCTTAATGAGAAATGTATGCGTTTCATTATTTATTTAATGTTATGCATGAGTGTCTTTTATTCTACATAGTATTTAATATGGTATGTAGAGTTCAGGTTACACACAGAAGACCAGATTATCGATTTTTGTAAAATATAAATTTTTAATTCACAGTCTTAAATGGAATTGGGCACACCATCAGTATGACTGTAGCACAATATTTTAGTAAATCTGTCTTGATTGCAAGAAATGGTGATTGTTTGAACAATTGTTCTGACTCATTGTGTTAGTACACTTTGTATGTTTTGAACATGATCGCGTTAAGGTAATTAATTTTATACTGAAGAAATAAATTAATTTACATTCCATAGTTATTATGAGTGCTTATACTCTTAATCTCGAAATAATTATTAGACATATATTTAGTGTTTGCTATTTTGATTTATTAAAAAGTGCGATCTTTTACGAGTTTATAATCTCAGTGAGTTAGATAACGACGTTAATTATATGGTAAATATTAATTATTGATGAAATTCATGTCCCGTAATCGGGATTGATGATACCCCTTAAGAAGATTTATAAGTTTTGACCGAGTCAAACCCTACAGGTGGATTTTATTATCTGGCTTGTCAAATAAATTAAGCGGAAGGTTTTAAGAACTTTTTGAAGAAATCGATTAAAACACTGTGCTAGGACAAAATGTACTGACACAGGGTGTCGAAACTATATTGTTCTCCATAATCAAATCAGACATATTAAAATACTGTGTTATAGTTCTACCGATGGTGTATTCAGTTTCATCTAAGATTGTGAACAAAATGTTTATATACTACAAGAATCGATAATCTGGTCTTCTGTGTGTAAGTCGAACTCTACACACCAGATTATCTATTATATAAAATAAAAGACACACATATATAATATTAAATAAATAATACAGTACAAACATTATTTATACAAATTCTTATTAGAATAAAAATAATTAATTTTATTAAAAAATAATATAAAATAAATATAAAAAATTATTACTCAAAAATATGACTTTTAGTATATACATCTAAGATTACTCAACCACGGAGTACAACTACCTCAACCTCTCGACATTTTCCTCGGACGTCTACCAATACACACGCTTGTTGGCCTCCAGGAACATCCAAACTAGCTAAAGGAGTTGGTGCTCCTATCAATCCTGTGTCTTACGTATTTTTTTATATTTTTATCTTTTTTATTCACTTTCTATACATTATTACATTTATAAGGTCTTCATTTCTAGGCTAACCCAAATTCTAGTCAGCATATAATTATAAAATATTAATTATATACGTTCGGTAGAAAACAGGACACACACTCAACAATCTTCACCTTAACTTGAATTTTGCAAACCACTCTAAATGTAATTGGTGTCAATGTCGATTTTGTCGTTGTGGTCAATTCGTGACACTTGAACCAATATGACTCACACCCCTATATCGATATGCCAACACCTACTCGCTAAAGTGTCTACCGTGGCTCTAAAAGGGTTTTGGGGCTTTACGAAGTAGAGTCCATCAAACTTGTCTCTAGTAAACCATGGAATAAAATTTATATAGGTAGTATTTGATATTGCTAAAATTAGTATTTTATAAATTAAAATTTAGGATAAATTACACTGACCTCCCATGAACTTCACGAAAACATCAACCACATTTCCTGTGGTTTCTGAAATGTCACTAACATCCTCTCAGGTTTAGTTTTTACATCAAATTAGTACAACCGTTAAATTTTCGTTACTATTTTAACGAAAACCACTTAAATCGTCCAAAACTAATAGGGAGGGGAGGTTAAGGTAGAGAGATGAAGAAAAAAAAGAAAGAAAGCAAAAAAAAGCCCAGGCGCCACACAAAAAATCCATCAAAACCAGAGCTTTATTTTTCTTTCTTTATTTTTTCTTCCTCTCTCTACCCTAACCTCCCCTCCTCTCTGGTTTTGGTGGGTTTTGGTGGTTTTTGTTAAAATAGTAACGAAAATTTAACAGTTAAACTAATTTGATGCAAAAATTAAACCTGATAGGAGGTTTGTGACTTTTCAGAAACTTCATGAGAGGTGGTTGATGTTTTCGTGAATCTCATGAGAGGTCGATGTAATTTACTGTGAGACCATGACCCTTATCTTTTAAGTTATTTATATATTTGATGTGTTTTCTTCAGTATCTGAATAGTATCGATGCATGGTTTATGATTTACAGTTGTAGAACAACATGTATAAATGTGTTATATGCTTTTCGGGGTTTGATAGAGGCTTGTTTGGACCTTAGAAACCTGTTTTTTCCTTGGAAACATCGAAAAACTCTCTGCCCAGCCGTTCGGTTGACTGAGGGGCTCGGTTCAATCGACTGAACTAAGTTTTTTGGGTTCGGTCGACTGAACTCAGGGGTTCGGTCGACTGGACAGAATGATTTTGGCGAGTGTATAAATATCCCAGTAGGCTGAGATATTTTCTTTTTCTTGCTTCCAGGCTAAGTTAACCTCCCTTTTCTCTGCCTTCTCTCTAGTTTTGAGGGCCCAAGGCTTGGTTTTGTGTTCGATCCTTTGTGGATCCTTGCTATCTGAGCCGAGAGCTGTTAGATCTAGACAACCCAAGAGGGGGGTGAATTGGGTTTTTTCTATTTTAAAGGAATTTTAAAACCTTTTCAGAAATCTTTTAATATTGCAATAAGAAAATGTATGCAAGAATATAATCAATGCAACTATTAAAAGATGAGGGATAGAGAAAAAG